>JARFOC010017463.1:0-10353 GCA_031763485.1 Osmoderma eremita
TCCGACTCGCAAATCGGTGCAAAGTTTTCCGGTTTTATAGGTATGCGCGACGCTGTTATGCAATTTAGTAATATAACACCAGCAACCAGCTTGTAAGCCTTGTAATTGTAATCGAATCATGTATACTGAGCGCTATCAAGAGCAGAAAAAGTACTTGTATATCCAGACGATTATTTATTTATTTTATATATTTACCGTTCTTATGGAGGGACTGTTCTTTTTTCGATGAGCCTAGGAAAAAATACACAATTTATGGACAAAACATTAATTTATAATTTTTCAAAGTATTCCTCGACACAGCCAATGCATTTTTGCATCCATGAAAACCAATCTTCCAAACACATTTTTATTCCAATTTTCCTGCGTTTGGTTGTTTATTTTATTTTTAAATGTGCCAATCGCTTTAAGTAATTTATTTCTTACACGGGGAAATAAGAAGGTTTAGTACCTAAGTATTTTATATAATAGTTACGGTAGCCAAAATTATAAAAACAAATAAGATGTACTGACGATCAAGAAAACAATGGACATCTCGAGATATTCCTGAAATTTAATTTTGGTTTGGTATAGGGTTGGAAAATTCTTTATGATGATACAAGATCGCAAATAATGTAAGAAAAGAAAACTGACTTTATTGATTCTTCAAATTCTTGAAACTCTATTAAGTTATAGTGAGCTCTAATTGTAAGTAAAATTCAAATAATCTCCAAAAAGTCTATTTACTTTACTATGTAAATTAATTGAATGCATGGCCATTAAATTATGTAGTTTGTGCCCCGCGGCAGACTTGTGTACACGTTATTCAAACTTTTTTTCCGATCATATTTGCGGTAAAAAATCATTTTTGGGTGTTTTGGTTTCGATGTTCTTCTTGTCTCCATATGATTTGCGACTCCGGTATGATTGATAAAAAGTGTCTCAGCATCATTTCAATTTTAATAGGATTTAAAAGTGATTTGTGGTGAGTGTTGTTGAGATCGTAAATAACGTTAATTCTGTCTATAGAAGCTGTACCTAATTTATAATTTGCAGTGTTTTTAATTAAAGAGGAAACTATACTCCTTCTTTTGAAAAGAAGCAATTAGGTGCTAGGTCTGGACTAGAATGATCCATTATTTCCATGTTTTAGGCATGCAAATACTCAGTCGTTCGAGCAGCAGTGTGCTGCCGAACTTATTATTTGGTCATCTGATATTTAGATCAAAATCATTTTTATGTAGTGCTGTCCAAAAGCCTATTTAAGACACGACGTTTGCACGTGTTAAGACTAATTTTTGGGAATTGCGTAATACCAAATGAATTTCCAATTAAACAAAAATGTTCCCCGCCATTTGCAAATTAACGTTCGGAAATGAAAGCAAATAACACACCCGGTCGTTGTCGAAGCCTTGGAAAGCATCCAAAGCTCTCGATTTTAATGGCAAATAACAGATGAAAAGGAGGGTTTTACTATTGGGATTTTACGAGAAATTTCTCGATTTTTCTGCTTTCGTACTAATTTACTATCACTATAATCCTTACTTTATGGAATAAGATTATGAAATTTAATGAATTTTGCACGATGTTTTTGTTAAACCCTTATTGTATTATTTGAAATTTCTATTGAGTTTCATCAATTTATACTTTTATTTTGACAAAAAAAGAAAATAATTTTGTTAGTTTCAAATAGTGTGAGTAAGAAGTATTGATTAACGTTTCGATTTTGAAATATGGATACAAATTCTTTGTAATTTGTTACACGTAAATTATATATAATTACCATATTTGTTTGAATGCGAAATATTTAATACGAATTTGGCATTGCATCAAATTGCAATGCACTTTCTAGAATCCATAGATATGTACGTTTGGATTGGATTCTAATTTCCACGCCATGGTTCCGTCTAAAATAATGTGCTCTTCTATTTTCATAGAAACGCTTAATTAGGTCACAGCGCTTTTACTGGTTTCTCAACACAATTTGTTTAGGAAATGATTTGGCGTCAATTCAAACCATTTCAATTATCGGTGGTTCAGTTGAAGGGAACATTACAATTCGTTGTAGTAACACGAAATCTCCCGCAATAATCTAAAACTACGTAATTGTTATCGACGAAATAAATAGCAATAATGTTCGTTAAGTTTACAATATCTTACGCAATAACAAGGATCACCACGCTACCTACGATTTTGGTTACGATTCGTTTTGAAGCGTTGAGTGGTACTATTAGTGTCGATTGTTTGCAGCTCCTGTAACGGAAGATATTAACGAGATTACAGAGAGTTGAAGTGTACATTATCGAACAGGTGTTGTTGGAGTTAACAATGAAACCTGTTTTTATACGCTCGATTGGAGTAAGTTAAATAAAGAATCTTTACAATGGGAGATAAAACGCTAGGCTGTTGCTTACATTAGCTATTAGAAGTTATTACTGGACAGTGGTATTGGTCGCGAACGACGTATGAATGGGTGATTTAAACGAGAGAAACTAAATGCTTACAGTAATTACTGGTAAGGAAAAAAGAAAAGTATAAATAAAGCTTTTTTTAACCTCGCTTGTGTCGTAAATACCTCTCGACGGAGGAATATTTCTTATGTGATATGAAATGACACATTACTGTGACATTTGTTTCGATTTTTATCGCGTTTATTGCCAATAGAAATAAGTTTAAATACTAGAAAGAAAATGAATGGTTCTGAACAAAAACTTAGAATAATTGTGCAAGTGCTCGTTTAGAAGTATAGGATAAAAACGTGAAATAACACTGATCAACATAATTTCAGATTTATTTTGTCCCACGAGGTAAAGTGGGTGGAACTTGGTAGTACTTTTTACACTTATTTCATATATATGTTTTCAGAATTTTTCTATAAGGCAGGGTTTCAGAGTGACAAAGCTATGAAATTTTGTGAAAGTATATATTATAATATGCGTATAAATCATGAAAAAATGACATACAAGGTGATAAATTTACTTGGTAAATGGGCTGATATATGACTTTCGGCTGTACTTTGCATCAGAAACATCTCTCTTCAGCGTCCAGCAATAGTCTGCCAACATAGCAGGGCTCCATTTACCTTGGTATCATCAGCACTTTCATCGTCGCTTAGTGCCATGTTTTGTTGAGGTTTAGGCACAGGTAATTCCGAACTGTGAAGTACTGGTTTCAGTGCAGATGGAATATTAGGATATTTTACAGTATGTTTGGATTTAGAAGTCATACCACTTATATTTGTTAAACAAAAATAGCAATCGGTAATATGATCCGATGGTATACCTGAATAAAAACTTCTGAAATATGGGTTATCTAACTCCAATACATAATAATTTAAAACGGACATTTAACTTGAAGCATAGTACGCTGATTATTGGTTATCCAACATGCATTGAGGTAATAAGGGTATTTTTTGTTTTAATTCTTCTTCCAATTTTCGACAGGGGAAAGATAAAATTCGAGCGGGGTGCCATTTATTTTCATCTGATTAAGATGGAGGTCTTCGTATATATAACTAATTTAAGTGCACATATCCATGTAATCAGACAACTGTAGTGTGCAACCCACGGGGGAATCTGCTTGTAGAGAATGAAATTAACGGGTTTATTAATTAATTAATTAATTAAATCTAATCAACAGCTAGAAGATATACAAAACAAAATGGAGAGAAGAGGTCCAATGCTGAAAAGAGATACACTGATATCATAGAAACGTGATAGCGTGTTAAACAAACAGGGTTACGTATATATAAATTAAAGAGAGCATCAAAAAATCAAACCGACATCCCATCTGCAACTACTGAGCAAAAGCACAGAATAAATCACAAACGAAGTTGCACATTAAAATGACACGTCTTACCATTCCTACTATTTATTTCTTGGCTTGACAATTAGGGATTCAATGAACTATGAAAATCCATGGATTACTTTAGATACACATTTAAAAAAATTCATGTACGAATGTTAGGCAACAAAATTACCATCACTCAGTAGTTGAATCTTCATAGTCTCGGTAAAATTCATACAAATTCCCGTTTAAAATTACAATCACAAGGAAATTTAAGTATTCTGTTTTGCCGTAGTTGATCTTCAGTAGGAGATATCATTGATAATAACGTTTTTTTCTGGTGATTTTTCTTTGATAATTTTCATAAAGCTTTTCATTAAGATATTTCCATTGAAATTTTACCATTGTAAAATATAGGCTGTGAATCATTATTAGCAGTGACATACTAATAATAATTAATAGAGCCTTTCGCTTCTGTTTCAAACACAGGCAAAACATATCATCACAAATATTGTAGTTACAATTAAGATATCCTGGAAATCTAAGCAAATTTTATTTGGAATCACTACACTATTTAAATAAAAATGTAGGCGTTCATAGGTTTTATTTTGAAGCGTATATGCATATTTGAATAGAAATGTATTTTATTTATTTAAACAATAAGTTTTTTTAGTAGAAAAATACTGTACATACTTCCAGTTTGGAACTTACATAAACATTCTAATCATATAAACACGCCTTAGATATAAAATAATTGAATGCCCTGGCTTGAAATAAAAATAAAAATAAAAAATTCCCTCACCACCCCGATGAGCAAAGAACTCCGAATACGTATTTCCGCAACTTAGATGCACCTTAGATACATAATATTGATTACGGATGTTTACCGATACGTCCATCCTGCCATGCTAAATTAACAGCAAAATGCACAGTATCTCCATTACGTGCTATGCACATAGTATGCACACACATAGCTCATACCAAGAAAAATCATTTAACATAACATTAAAAGACTGAGGGAAATGGACGATAAGCCGTATCATATCGGTAAACATTTGTGAATTCAGCTGTTCATATAGAAACAAAAAATATATACTCACACTTTAAACGCTGATAAGTGTTTCATTGAAGTTATGACTTTCCTATGAAAGTACAGATAGGTTTGACTTTTAGTTCGCTGCCTGGGATATTGGATAGCAAATGTAAAAACCAAATTCAATACATGATTGCAACGCATCTAAAACCGAAATTTCTTCCTGAAATTCTTTTTCTATACACAGAAGTTTTTCTCTCTCTTTCATCTGAAGGAATGAAAACTTATAATGGATATAACAACTATTTTTACTATTTTACAAGGATTTAAATGTGTAATATTAACAATGGCCTCATCTTCCTTCCAATAAAATTCGAAATTACCAGGCGCGGCTGGAGATGACGCTAAGATTGTTCAAATTCGTGCGACGTCGTGGTGTCTCTCTGACAGCACGGAAACTCTAGAAGTCATACCAACCACCACTATCTTAGCTACTGCCCAGCGCCAACTAAAACGGATGATAATCAATTAAAGGTCGATACGCTGATTCGAGAAAATCGTCGATTGAAGATACGGGAAATTTCACTACTGACCGGCATTCCTAAAAGCTCTGTTAGTGAAGCCGTACCTGAATTAGACTATCGAAAAGTGTCCGCGAAATGGATACCAAAAGTGTTTACCGACAAACACAAAATGCATCGAATTGCGCCGGCAATGGAGCTTTTAACGCTCTATCGTCAGGAAAACTGATTTCTAGAGTCTATAATTACAGGAGATGAAACGTGGGTACACCACCCCCGAATAAAAAAAAAGAGTGGATGACGTGGAGGCATCCTAGTTCACCAACACCGAAAAAATTCAAAGTTCAGTAGTCTGCAAAAAAGACAATGGCATGTGTTCTGGAATAAGCAAGCCATTTTGCTTATAGGGTTTTTTCCACCGAAAGCGATAATCAACAGCGATATTTATTGTCAAATTCTCCAAGAACTGCACAAAGCCAAAAACGGAAAAGAAGAGGACGGTTGACTAAAGGAATCAGGTTGTTGCATGACAATGCAAGACCGCACACCTCAAATCAGACGCAGGCATGGCTTCAGAAACACAATTGAAAAGTTATTGTCCATCCGCCCCATAGTCCAGAATCAGAAGGACCCAGTGATTTTCATTTGTTTGGGCTGTTGACAGCTCATTTGTCGAGTAAAAGGTTTGAAGACGACAACGGAGTTCAAGAGGAAGCACGGCAGTATTTTACAAACATGGATCGTGCCTTTGACGAAGAGGGTTTACAGAAGCTTATGCCTTGCTGGTATAAGCGCCTTCACATTGGCGGCAATTATGTCGAAAAGTATCTAACAATTCACGCTTTTACTTAGTGTACGCTTGATTTCTATAAATAAAGTAGTCCGTCTGTAATTCACAAATGTACCTTAGTAACCGGATATCCCTCGTAGAATACTATCACAAAACTGCAGTTCTCGTCTCTCATACATATGTACGTGTATGCAAAAATACATGTAACTAATTAATATATGTTCGAAACGTTCAAAAAAAAAAAACGAAAAAAGAAGCCTAGATTTCTAGGGCAATTAAATATAGACGAGCCTTTATTGGCTGGGCGTCGGGAGGGGAAGATTCGTTTATATTTGATTTAGCCTCGTAAAAACTCAAAAATAAAACTTAAGAAAACAGAAATAGCCCTCCAAAACAGGTTACTAGATACTATTTTTTAGCAGGGGGAAATCCTTGATGGACTCCTCGCGCAAGCTTGGTATGGCTCGATAGTGTGGAGCTCTCCATTCTGGCATACCCACTAAAACCCCCTTCCTCTTCACCTCTACGCCTTTCAGCAGTATTTTATCCACAATCTTTATACACGTACTCTGTGTAGTATCGAATTTATCGTTTGTATGTATACTTCCTTGCAATTAGGTCAAACTTAAGTGCCTTCCCTTGGCCCATATTCCTGTAACTTTCAACAAGATTTAAAATACTACGTACTCCCAAGAATATACTGAAGGAGTATAAAAAGAAAACCTTCATCTGGTGTATGTACGTTTTAGCGATTAATTAATTTGGGGAATTGTGTATACAAACAACTCGGAAAAAAATTATTGGCTAAGCAATAATAAAATAATGTTTCATTTGTATTTATTGTAACTAACGTAAGGACAATAAGAATGTTGCTTATACAGTTAATATTTATTGTAATTTACCATAACTGCGACCTGCTTTCTTCTCCAATGATTGTTTGTGCACTATCGATTGGATGTAAATAGACTCTTCTCTGAAGTTACATACACACATTATGTTCCTCCCGGACATATTCAACGTAAGAATTCTATAATTAACATTTCTAGCCCTGAGACACTATTTGTCTTGCAAACATTTGGGAAATAAAGAAATAAGTTAATTAAACCTTAGCTTCTTCCATCTTCTGTTGAATCCTTGAAATATGCAGTAGAGTTATTAGCGTTAAAATACCCGTTTAATAACTATTTGTAATCGCCATTACGTCATTTTGTTCACCATAAAAATAATTCACTATAATAACTGTATAATAACAGTATAATCTAATAAAGCTGATATTCAAACTTCCTGCCTACGGACATATTAAACATTTTTCAAATACTAGAAGAAGAGAAGACACAATTTACGACTCCATAAATTAATTTATAATTATACTAATTTCTGGGATTACTCTTCAAATATTTATACACGTTAGTATATTTTGTGTATCGAAAGTGATAAAATATTGACCCATTGGATAAATATTTGCCAGCTGGCGCCAATACTTCAGTAGCCGGCATGAAATGGGCCTGGCACCGATGTACATATGTACTCTCTACACATAGAGCATTGATATAAACACAGGAATACGTAACATATTGAGATCTAAAACTATAGTTAGTGCTTTTAATATATGCATAATACATATGCTCTAAAAACGATTTCTGCAATGCGACTACATCGAAACGTAATTAGAATAGGAAGTTGTGTCTTTCTATTCTTCCAGAATTGATAACACCAGCCCACAAGTAAATCTTTCAGATCAAATAAGTTTTACGTAAATATTTTGAGACTTCAAAAGTTAAGGGTACTCTCAGCGTTTATGTATTTGCAGTAAATTGCAAGTTTACTTTAAGATCACAACGCATCTATCAGCACTCCTATAACTATATCCGTCTCTTTGTGTGCCCAATGTTTATTGGATTTTCAAGTTTGCGTTCCATATACAGTATTACACAGCCTAGTGCTACACTTCAAGGGTAATAGTAGTGGGACATATTGTGTTGACAATCATTCGTGCATTACCATCAGTTGTCAAGGTTCAATTTCGAAAAATACGGATGCATTTCGATTCTGCTTCATAAAATGCATCAAAAACTGCACAAATAGGACAGAAACAGATATATCACAGGAAATTGTAGGAAGGGTTTAAAAAAAGAATAAGTAGCATGCTTATCATATTCAAAAAATATACCAGAAGAAACCTCTTAGTTCTCCTAACCTGGAACCAAGTGATTTCCTTTTGTGAAGTTATATAAAATCCCGAACTTATAGATTCATAGAAGAATGAGCCAATAATTTAAACAAATTACCTGACAAAATTACGACTCCGAGTTATTGTTCAATGTACGACGTAATCTTTATAGCTGGATTGTTCGCTGTTTAGAATTAGAAGGGGGCGATTTGATGAGAGACTTTCTTTTCATTTCTTTTATGTCAAGCAACTACCCTTTTTACCCTTCTCAGTTAATTTTGATTAAAAAACTTCATTTATCCCTTCCGTATTATTAATTTCTATATATTGTATACTACTGAGTTTATGTTAAGTGTATATATAAAATTCTTTTCGCAATCCTATTTTATTGTGCTTCGATAATTTCTATGCCGATTAGTAACATATATATTATCCAACTTTATATATCCTTAGGTGTAAGGTAAAGATAATAAAAGAGGTAATAAAAAGGTTCCTCATTTATATGATATTACTTACGCTATCATTGTAACCAAATTGTCTCCGTGCAACCCTGTCGCACGCCCCTTGCTTGGTTCGTTGTAAGGCCTCTTTTTCTGTAGTGCTGATATTATTATCCAAAGTCTTCTTGGACCTTCCCGCTGCTTTGTCTTCATGACGCCTCGCTTCCCGGCCTCTTCTAGTTGCTCTTCCAGTTGGCAGATCTCAATTGTTTCTAGCAGTGACTTTTTCTAACCAATACAACATTTCCATACGTTGGATTTTACTTTTTAGGTTCAATGTCAGAACCCAGTCTTCACAGGCAAAGTATCGCAGCAAATACAGTTTTATATATACCCATCTTTGTACCAGTCGAGACGTGTTTCCTCCCGAAAAATGAGCTCTTCAGGCAGTGGTTTGGTTTCGTAGCCTTTTGTATCCTTGCGTTTACTTTATCATCCTGGTGACCCAGCTTTTCAAATACTTGGGAGTAAATATTTACTCCAAAGTATTTGAAAAGTTCCACTTCTTCGATAGCCTCTGAGGTGTATGTTGTTCGGTGTGCTTATGTTTCCAATCACCATGCATTGATCTTTCCCTTGTTAGTTTTTGGGGTTTTGTATTCCAGCGCCTGGCGTCACACTTCCAAGTTGTTGCACAACTCATTTTCGTCTTTTCCAGAGACACAAGATCGTCCGCATATGCTCATTCCTTGATTTTCACCGATTTCATACAGCTCTATGTCCGACATACAGGTCAAAGACTTTATCCCTTGTTTTCTTCATGATGTCAATAACTAAATTAAAAAGTACAACACTCAGCAAGCCATTCTTTCGCCGCCCTCCATTCACCTTAAACTGCTCCAATTTATCATAATCTATTTTTACAGAGATAAAGTTATCTTTATCTAAAGTTTTTATTGAAGATATTGAAGTGCTTATTCAAGCCTCTTTTCACGAGGCTGTCCTTAACTACGTTTCTTGGTACTCTGTCAAATGCTTTATCAAGGTCGATAAAAAATTGATATATTGTGCTCTTTCTACCACAGATTTTTCATTCATCATATGCTTAATGGTAAAGATGTGGTCGTATCAAGTATGACACGTTCTGAAGCCAATTTGATGCTTCTGGAAGTTTGTCCGTCTGGGTTGTTAGTCGTTTCTCCAAAATCTCCCTCGTTTGTGTATGCAAGACCGACGGCCTTATCCCCCTTTTTATGTGTAGGCTTTGTAATTCCGATCCTCCAATCTTGTGGTCCATAACTTCTTTCCACGCTTCATTACAAATGTTTGATAATACCTTCAACCACTTTAGGCCCATGCTCTTTAACATTTCCGCTGATATTTGATCGTGTGCAGATTAGACTAAATTTACTGCTTCAATAACTTCGTCTGCCTTTACATTTTTTTATTACGTTTGCTCCTGCTGTCTTAAGATCGGTTCGCGCTTTGCTTCTACTTATAGAGTTTACGCCTTAGTTCATGAAAATATTTCTTCCACCTTTCCATAACCTGCTGTTTATCCTATTACAAATGCTATGGATGTGGATGGATTTCGAATCAATAATAAAAAAATGATTATTAATAATTTCGGTTTGAAT
>JARFOC010017494.1:0-10352 GCA_031763485.1 Osmoderma eremita
TTTCTATATTTCCTTCTCTATCTAACCAGATTCCTAGATATTTGTATTTTTCAACTTGGTCTATTTTTCCCTGGTTTCCATTATTTGGTACTTTTATAGTCAAATTGCTTTAGAGAGAATCCGAGAAAGGTTTTTAAAGTTCGTATCATACAGAATTATCCAGATTTATCCACCACGTGATACAAGTTATGAGGATTTACTGACTCGGCGCAATTTTGAGTCTTTACAACGTCGAAGACCTGCTGCCACTGGCAGGAAAATGAAAGAACTCACATAAGGCAGAGAATACAAATGGGCTACAGGATATTATGTACCAAGTTCATGTTACTGATTGATAAAATATGAAAGTTAGAATCTATGGAACTACAATAGGACTCAAAGTAGTATATGAGATATAAACATGACACAGAAAGAAACAAAAAGAACTTAGAAAGATTGACGGAAAAATGATCAGAACGATATGGGGATCGAAGTGCAAGGATGAGGGTGAGCTTAGATCACTAGTGAACTAAGAAATAGAAATGCTACTAAAAGGAGAAAACATTTAGATAGCTAGGTTTGTAGAATGGAGAAAGAATATCCGAATAGCTTCGGTTTCTTCGGAAAAATATAGCTCATATACAGGGTGGAACTGAATTGGTCTAGTTATAGGAAACCATGACTTAGGTGGTCGACTGTAAGAAGGCGGGACTAATAATAAGCACCCGCCTGCACGTCACGTGTTACTTGGATCGCACTGATTAGCATTAGAATCGATGGAAGGAGCTTTAGTAGTGTAATTGCCTACTATACTAATCCGGTTAAGACATAAGTATAATATGGTTTTATTTTTTGTATTCTATCTTCAACCGTAAGTAATTCATTATTAACCTCTTAATGCACAGTTTTTCACGGAACTGTATAAGTTTGAAAGTAAACGCCGCTCCTGTATGTCACGAAGCTGTGCATGTATGAGTTGATGCTTGTAACCGAAGCGTAAATAAAAACCAATACATGAAAAAGTTATATAAGGAAAACTAGGTCCAGTATGCTTGTATAGTAATCGGGAAGGATACACTGTAGATGTACCAAATGATGAAAGCAGCACCAGGACGTTATAATGTTAAAGTTCAATATTCAGAAACGATTTTTTTTTACGTATCGAGCTATAAACGTAACTGTTGAAACCTCTCGATTCGTGGAATGCGGAAGTTCGGAGATGAACTTCGCGGAAAGGCAATTTAAGAAAAGTGAAAGACCTAATCGTTATTTCGACGTCGTTAAGAAATTAGGCGCCGACGGATGTCGCACCGGGTGGAACGAGATAGACAAGGAAAGGCTGGGTAACGAAAGCGCGCGCGGGAGAGAGCGAGAGAACGATGCAAACAGACAAAGAGAGCCGAGGACGCGCTATTGAAACGCCGCCGGTCGCGGGAGACTTTTACACAAAGATCTACGCTGTCGGGTGACGTCACGTCGATGAATCGTTGCTGCCTCCTTTCTCGTGTTTAAAAACCTTCTCTTCTGCCGCTAATTATGAATGAGACGACGGCGTCTCGCGCGCGTAAGCGTAGTAGGGCTAGGTCGGGGTTCTTTACTGCTTTTTCTTATTTCTTTTTGGAAAAAAAGTTGGCGCGAAGGGCGTCGCCACCACTCTCTCTTCGCCGCCGTCGCCGCCGAACAGCTTTTAAATTGCTGTTTAAAATTCCAACTTTGTTTTAGTGCCGGGGCTTTGGCGAGGAGTGAGAGTGAAGTGAATGAATTGGTGTGTAGTTGTGGAGGGCGCTTCCAAGGCGCCTCCTTTCGCTTCCTTATTCGTTTTCGTCGGATCTTAGAGCACTGACTGTCGTAGAAGGAATTGGTGCAGTGAGGGAAATAGATATCCGAACAATCCAATTATAGGAAAAGATGTACAGGCAATATACGTCATGTACTTGTAGAGAAGTAAACACACTGTTTGGATTACTCCTTCCGCACAAACTGTTAATTAATTCGGGACGACACGTGTTTCGGGAATACGTGGATTCCGATTATCAAGTCGTATAACCGAATGACCGCAAAAATAACTATAATTAAAAACATGCACTACTTTTCCTTCTTCCCTTATTCTCTTTACCTATCCTTGACATAATTACAACCTCTTCACATACCTGAACGCAAAAATTCTTAGAAGGACCACCCGAGCGTTCTTAAGTGTGTGGTTTACTCCAATAAATCCATCAGCACAGAACATGACAAGGGCGTTTCTTCCCTATTAAGAAGGTTTTTATTCTTTTTAACATAAATGGATTCGTAAGCATCTAACTCACGCCTCCAAGTTTTTCATTACTTTTAAATTCTCTATATTTATATTATGTCCGGTTTTTTGTTCAGCAACGCCAGACATATCTGCTCTCCCATGTTGGTAGTGCGAGATATGCTCCTTATACTTAGCTTCAATAGATCTATTTGTCTGTCCAATGTAGACTTTTTCACAATATCCACATGTAATTTTGTAAGTTGTCGACTTTTGTTTCATCTCCGGTTTGTCTTAGGATTTCCTAAAAGGTTGTGAAGTAATCTCCCATTTCTTTCTACCAATACTTCACACAAATCATTCCCAAATCATAGTTCTCTGCACCAATCTGCGCAGGATATTGTCCGATTGGTCGATATAATCGTCTGTATTCGTTTTTGGCTTCCCAAATAGTGCCTGTCTTCTTGGATCTAAGGCAACGCATTCACACTCCTGTGTGAATGCGTTGCCTTATGACATGCAGTCTCCATCGACTCTTTATACAGGATGCCTCTAGGTCCTCTGTGTCGCTCCAATTTTCTGTGGATGTCCTTTCAGTGCTCAACGTCTCATTGCGAGATCTACCACTATACGAAGATGATTTCTACTAAGAAACCATCAATAAGGAACTGATGAACTGTTATTGAGTCTTCGTTATTGATGGTTCCTTAACGAAGGTCTTGCCATGATTATGCCTATATTCTGTTATTGCTATGTTCTTTGACTTACTTCTGTATCTGCTTTTGTAAACATTCCCAGGCCAGGTTTGGGACCTGCGTATTTTTTTTTAAGATAACGCAAATTACATTTTTTTAATATTTGGTTGTTGATACAGCTTCGGAGGGATGATTATAAATATTTCCTACGACTGCAGTCTTTAGTGATATTTTTACAGAAGCACAAGGTTCCGACTGTATCGCAGAGAAAGGCTTTGGAATCAAAGAGGCTTCATTTTAACAATTTCTTAACGAACGATTTTAACCACTATTTTGTTATCAAAGTTTGTACCCATTTTCAACCACGATAAATTCCAAAACAAAGAAAATGATCTTAGTTTAGTGGAACGAGGTGGTCTTACTATTTAGGTTACTTATTTGAATGTTTGGCGTACATCTGTACACTTAGGAATGCCATTACCAGATATGGCTTAGAGAAACTCGAAGGAATATTTGAATAGGCTGAGAAGTCCTTACCAGCTGAACGGAGTAGCAAGATTATTACAACGTTCAAATTGCTAATAATTATGGAAGCGCAGTTGAGAGGACATACAGCCAGAATGTATAGTTCTGAATTTTGGGAAATATCCAAGAAACGTTAAAAATATCGACCGCAGAAATTGATTATATTGGAGCAGATGTTGTAGACTAAAATGCAAAGATGTAGTCGAAGATTCAATAAGAATTTGAATGGGCATTGATTTACGAGATATAACATGCACTTGATTGGATTATCTTTATTGTTTATAAAAAAAAAAGATTTCTGCCAATAGCCGGCACGTACGTTCAAAAGGTGAAGTATTTAAAAAATATATTTAAAAAAATATATAAATATACCTCTGAGATCACACAACACATCTGATTGTATAGTTCCAGGGATTCCTCACGTTCCTCAGTCCTCGGACTGATTTAGTCCTCATTAGTGCACGTCGGAGGAATGCCTGTCGCTCGTAAAGACATGTGCTAACGTTTTGTTAACGATACGGTGGATTGAACGATCGGCTACTTTTGTTGAACTTGACTTTGCAAATTGCTTTCCTCGCATTTATACGTGTCCGGACGTATTGTGCCGTCACTGTACCATTCTTCTATTTCCGGAGAAAATCTCCTCCTGGTTGGAGGTTGCGCAACTTTTATACAAATATACTCGCAGCGTTTCTCCAACAAAACTCTGCCGCGGTGATTTCAGGTTCTCTCAGCTGACGCCGTCGTGGACTTGGCGGAGGGTGCATTTGGTTCGTCGCACTTTGTATTTACAATGGTAATTTTTGTACTTTCCCTTTTCGCTGATACCGCGAAGGCCGTATGCTCACTGTGCTGTTTTAAAAAAGGGGTTTGCGCTGCTAGTTAAGTTAAATTATTTACTGCGACACCAGATTACTGGGTCAGAGTCACGTAGATATTGTTGTGTCTTCTCCAGCTCCATTAAGGTTTGAATAATAGATTCGATAATCTCTTGGCTCATGGATCTTTTCTTTGCATTTTAGGGAAAGAATGAATAAACACATTTATTCTAGAGATACGAAAACGTAATATGGATTTTTGATTTTACTTTTTTGGATATTAGCAGTTACTTGTAATGTGTTCTAAAAAGAGATTCCATAATAAAAGTGGGAGGGGTTCTATGCAATACAAATAATTTGACAATCATTACGCATTATATTGCTGAAGCACTCGATAGTCGCACTTCTCCAGCGCTTTTGATGCCATTGATCACGATATACTTCTAAGAAAGTTAGACATCTTTGGATTGTCGCATACTTCCGTCGAACCCATGAAATCGTATTTCACAAATCGATTGAATTATGTATTCTTCAATGGTTTTCCGTCTTGTGAGTTTTGTTTTTTTCGACTTGATAATGGGAATCCACGTATTCCCGAAACACGTGTCGTCCCGAATTAATTAATACTTTGTGCGGGAGGAGTAATCCGAACAGTGTGTTTAAGTCAGAGGAGAAAATGTGAAACGTACATAAAACATATTTGGAAAAAAAACTTGGAGGAAACAGTTTGTCTTTGCCATCCCAACGGTCAGCATAGTTTTTCAATTCTGTTTCTAAAATTGCTCATATTCTATGTATGAAAAAAGCTGGTTTAGAATATGAGAGAGTACTTAAAAATTAAAGATTCTTCACAATGCAGTTTTTTGGTTGTTACTCAAACAATTTTCTTGATATAAGACCATGGATCTTACTCGAAAAATAATCAAATATTTCGATTTAGAATATAGAAATGAAACAGGAAATTTTTAAAGTTTTTTTTTTTATAAATCAAAGTACATCGACCTGATTCTTCCAGAAAATTCATGTCGAATTGTCAATCTTGATTTAATGGTTTACGAAAGTTTGACTGGTTTTTTTCGAAATTAATTTGTCAGCAAAAGCAGGCAAAACGATATAACTTTTGGGCGTATGTAGTGTATATAGAACTGATCTCTATCCATTTGATTGTTTCAAATCACTTTATCAGATAGTCCAGGTGGTAATGTCAATTATAAATATCGTACACTGAGGAGCAGAGAATTGTCGAAACAAAATACCATAATCACTATGAGTATAAGAAGAGGTCTGAGAAGTAAAAGCGCCACCATTCTGAACGTCTAAAGTTGAAAGTTTGGTATAAAATCAGCGTTAAACACGTAGTAAATATTAGCAGTTAATATTACAAAAGATATCCTAAATTCAATGGTTTTTTAGATTAAAAAATAAATCAGAATTCCATACATTTTTTGTTAAAAGTTGCGTTTTTGACTATTAGCAATTTTCAAGATTGGTTAAAAAATAATGAGGGAAGTTAGAGAATGACAAATATTGAATTTGTATTGAAAAAAGTTAATAGGTAACATAATAGAATTATTCATTCATAATCAGATTCGAAGTAACAACCATTTTCATATGATAAGACTCATTTTTTCTATATGGAAACCACCTTATAGGCCCCAACCACAATAGTTGACTTTCGCAATCCTCTTTGGATTCCTCATAATGTTATCAAAAGCTTCGGAGAAAATAAAATCGGACTCCTTTGTTTCGTGTACTACAAACTTTTTGAATACCTTTCTTATGATTTCGTGTCACGGTTCAAGTACCAGAATTAGCAGTTGGATGGTTTTGCTATTACAAAAAACTACGTTATCATTTTGCTTGGTATCTAAGTGCACCCTTTGATGAAGTCAATGTGTTATTTTCATTTTGGGTATTTTACCACCAAACAAAAGTGATCTTCTACTTTCATAACCGGCAAATAAATTTAAAGAAACGTCACTTACAATTGGATGGTTTTGCTTCGAAGCTCTTTATATCTCTAGATGACTAAGAATGACAAATATCAGCTTCCAATGATTTTTACTGTTTGAGATATGTTTTGAAGTGTACCTACGCCATATTTCACTTAGAATATCGTTAACTGTACCCGAATATGTCCGTGGGTCTCGTACTCTATACGAATCCACTACTTTAATATGCAAATTACGATCGGTTAGGCCGAACGCGACTGACAAAAAAGAGATCGTAGGTAGAAATTTCGATTACACGCAACACTCGCAGGTAGAAAATTGAAAGCATTTATGTTCCGTTGGTCGCGCAATCTGGAACAGTTGCAGTTGTATTAGTAGTGGTAATTTGCATACAATTCTCCAGCTGTACGATACTAGTATGCGTCTCCTTCGTTCGCTACCTGGGCCGAAAATCGACACAAAAAGGGGTCCGTGATTAGAGCTAAGCCCGGGCGGATCCCAGATGTTGGCCGGAGATAAACTATAGACTGTGCAGGAGTGCCATCGACATGCGTACGCACGCGGTCACATTCTAAGCGGCGCGTACTTCCAGTGAATTATATATGCGTGGCGTGAGTATATAATTTGGTTACTACAACATTTGCATATGGCGGTTGCAGCTTCGAATTCGCATGCTGCGGTCTAAAGCCGAGTGGCGTTTGAAGTAGTTTAGGTGTCGGGGGGTACCAGACAGAGTCGGCGGCAGAGGATGTTTCATTCAGCTGCTCGAGGACGTTGTACGTACATAGATGAGAGTTTTAGACGCTAACCGGGATCGTAAATTTGTTATAACTGCTGCTAAGATTTAGTCTATGCACTTTGCCAGTTATGGCCAGAGATTTGTCGACCATTATGGATCCTTTAGAAGCTTTTAATAAAGGAACCATAACTTCAGTCATTTTCTCCAAATATACCTAAAATTCATAACTTCCAACGGACATCTTGACTTGACTCTGACATTTCTCTCATATGATTCGAAAGCCTCTACAGCTGAATTTACAATCGAATGGAATTTGATTATTAGGTTTATATGAAGACTAATTTAGAAACAAAAATATATTTCTGGCGTTTGTACTGAATCAATGATTTAAAAGTAGTTAAGATTATCTGAAATGCAATAAGTGCTAGTAGTATCTGAAAAAATCCTCATTTGAAGTAAGAAAAGGGTTGAGACAAAGGGATCCTCTATCAACGACATTCTTGAACCTGACATTAGAAATAATAATAAGGAATAGCAAAATAAAGACCACGGGAACCATATTTAATAATGAACACCAGGTTATGGCCTTCACAGATGACCTAACAGTAATCACAAAACCAAGAAATGAACTAAAGATAATTACAAACAGACTAGAACAGAAGGCAAGGAAATTTGATCTGGAAATAGATCAAAATAATATGAGAAATATATGGTTATGGGAGAAACAGAAAAAAACCCTGGGGTGGTGAGTGCAAAACACAACAAAAAATATGCTTTCGAGAGAGTAAGTAAATTTGTCTACTTGGGAGTTAATATTGAAGAAAATGGGCGTGAAAAACAAGAAATCCAGGCAAGAATTGCGAAAGGAAATCGGAAATACAGAAGCCTGAAGAGGCTCATGAAATCAAAATATGTGTAAAAAGAACAAAAGAGAAGATCTATTAAACAGTCATAAGACCTATTCCCACATATGCCTGTGAGATGTCGGTCCTGAATAAGGTGGAGGAGGAGTAAATAAAAAGATGGGAAGGGAAAATGACGCGGGCTATATATGGAGGAGTGGGAACCGAGGAAGGATCTAGAAGTGCAAATCTAGAAGTAGAAGAAGCATATGAAAGCCCCAATATCGTAGCGTTTGCCAAAGCCCAAAGAATAAGATGGCTAGGGTACGTAGAAAGACTAAGGAGAGAAAGGTTACCAAAATTAGCTCTTACCAGAAAACCAATAGGGAAAAGGGGAGACCAAGAGAGAGATGGATGAATAAAGTGGGAGATCTAAGAAGAAAAATGAAAATAGGAAATTGGAACGAGATGGTAGGGAATAGAGGAAAATGGAGAATATAGTCCGTAGGGCATTTCAAGAAAGTTCCTAATATTAGTATTTTATTATCCCTAGGCCTTCACGGCCTGTAGAACAAATTATTATTATTATATTATCCGAAAAAATAGGCTGAAGGTTCCTTGTAAGAATCACCATATTAAGCAAAAGCAATGAAAAATGTGCCGTCATGAAAAATGCACTCGAGTTTCCAGGCAAAATCAGTCCTTCCGAATTCCAAACCCACTTTCGTTGCGGATGTGACACAGACTTTATTTCAAACCAAATCTTTTCCAGATCAAACGAGTTGAAATCTCGAAAATTTGAGTCCGTCATTAATGCTTTCCATTGGTTTTGCTTTCCATGCTGACTCCTGCAAGAGATCATGAGACTATTATAATATTTTCTCGACTAATTGTTTTGGCACTCTTAATGATTCAAATGCTAATATGGAAAAGTATCTTTTTCAAAATAAAGATATGGCCAAACTTTACAAAAGGGGTAAAATTGAAACCAAAAAGCCATCATCCAAGATGATCACGTCTTTATAGATGTGAAAAAGTCATTTCAACTCCAACGAAAAATCTGTGAAATTATACTAGACAAAGGAGTCATGGAAAACAAACAAAACAAATGATTCGTCAAAAAGCATTGGTAAAAGCACAGACATGAAATCGCAGGGCATTGAAAATTTTTGATTTTAACAAAGCAGTGAAATCGCAGAAATGAAAGAGAAAGATTGATTCAAGACTGAAATAAGAATATGGGTTGTTATTTTTAATGTATATCCATAAACATTATGGAATGGTGATCGCCTAGAAGTGGGCATATTTGTGCGTAGGGATACTTGTTGAAACAGATAATTTGAAAAATAATAAAAATATTCATCCAAAATTGAAAAAAGGAGGATATCGTGTTGTGAAAAGGTCAGAAGGTAACCGATAGTTTCCATTTTCCCGTCGAGTCGATGTTGGAGACGCTTGGGGTAGTATAACGGCATAGACGTCACAGTCCTTCCGGCGGAAGATAGCCCCAGGGTGCCGGATATGCCCGCAGCCATGAAGCGATGTCAAGTTTGACGGCGGGCCTCAAACGCGGCTAATGGCGCGTCTTTGTCGCCCTGCTATCTAAGGCGGACCAGACGTATAACGTCGGTCAGGTGCGCTCCACCATCTCGGCTCCGGTCGCGGACGATTGGAGAGAGCGCTTCGGTCTCGCTTCAGCTCTCGTCCTCCCTGGGGGCGCCCGAGACGCCGGTCGGTCCCCGAGATATATACTGATGGATGACTTCACATATAGATCAATACCTCCTCCACATCTCCGCAGCACGCATGAACACATCTTCTAATCATTTACCTCTTCGTCTCTTTCGCGCACCGCGTCGAATCGGCCGAAAATTAGGCGCATTGGAGGCGTGAGAACGCGAAATTGTCTCACCAACAAGATGTCTTTGATATCGCTACTCGAAATTCCACCATTTAACCGGATCGAGATGATGAAAGAATATAATGGAGATTTAACGAAAATTAATTAATTAGGGCGACACCCACAATAAAAAAAATACATGAATTGTGTTTCTTAAAGACGAGATTTTTCAAGAAAATTCAGTACCAATGGATTACGTAAGGAATATTAGGTGCATTTTCATTACGTCTTCATATTGTCGGTTTTCTAGACGATTGGCATAAGTCAAAAATTGATAATTTTGGGGGATTTGACGGTGGAAAGGGCAAGTACATTTGTGTATCGTCGGTATACAAGTGGTAGATACGATGATCTATACCTATGGGTAAGGCAGAGCGGTATAGATTGAAAAGGATGGGGCTACGAATTGCTTCCAATGGTACACCATGTTTTACCAATACCAATTCGGACAGTTGATCTTTGAATTTCACCTGTTGTATTCAGTTACTCACGTACGAATCAAAAACTCTACTACCGACGATACGTAGCGTCTCAGGGGGGTTGCACTAGTATACCTTTGGTGTCAGCCAGAGTTTCCTCGACGGATAGGGGGCTCTGAGTGCAAAACTTTATCTCATAGAGGACTCTGAGAGAAAAAATTCTAGAACTCTGCATATAGTTATAGTG
>JARFOC010017504.1:0-10352 GCA_031763485.1 Osmoderma eremita
TGAACCTAAGTTTGTAATTATCATTATTATTCAAAATTCATTAATAAATTACATATAATTAGCATTTTTGAAACACAACAATATATATCAGATTATATACCAAAGTTTTGACTTTTTTAATGAATTTTGAAAGAAATATCTAAATAATTAGTTCTAACCCCGACGGTATTCATCCCCGGCTCTTCCGTGCCGTGGAGACTCGGGGAAAAATCATTTTCAACTGAAGTGGCGCCAATTCTTAACCCAGCCGTTCCACTAAGCTGGCCGCAGCAACCCCAAGTGGGGTGGATACCAATTAAGAGTTACGTTTTATTCTCCTTTTACATTTTGTGGCGTCATTAGATCTGACTGCCGTTTGTGGCACGTTAGAATTGGCGCACTCAACGTGTGGGGCTTGACTTTGTGATATTGGCTTTGGTGTATACAGTGTCATCCAAAAGTAGTTGTACGTAATAAATTTTGAATTCCTGTTTAAAGTTGAACCTTTTGAATTTCGTTTGGATTAATAATTGGCACTTGGTGGTGTATATTATTATTGCATATATATATATATATATATATATATATATATATATATATTTTATATAACTTTATTGTAACTTTATCGGGTTTATGGATCAAATATTAGGTATGGCTTCAACCACTAAGGGCATGTTAATAGGTTGTCTCAGGAATTAGCCTATAAATTGGAGATAAGGGGTGTTAGTCATGAGGGTGGTGTTCAAGTCATGCGGAAACATTTAGGTAGTTTGATTAAATTAGAACGGTGGCCCAGTAAATTATCATATCCGGCTTATCCATTTACATTCGCGAATGCTTTAGAAGCACTTGCGGTTAAAGTGGTTGAACCAACGCCACTTGTTGACGGTCTAAATTATCGCATGCTTTAGGTCGTGCAGCTAGTGTTAAACGAACAACTAGTGAAGAAAAGACATAACATGTCGCTATTTCATTAAAATTACAAAATCTTAAGTCAGATTTGGATAAGCGCGCGAAGTATACAGAGCGAGCTAATGGTTCGGGTGGTGTGCTGGAAGGTCAATGATAAATTCGGGTAGTAATTCTGATTCTTCTGACGTGGGATCAGACGAAGATGGCCTTGATATGTCAAACTTTCAAATTCTTTCGAAGAAGGAACAAGTGATTGGCAATGTCATTCGAAAAGAAAAATTACGAAACATGGTTCTGCGGACTCTCATGTAATGTTGTGTTACATATATGGTCAGTGAAGAGCAAAATAATGCATAGATCCGTTTAAATAAAAAATTAAGAGAAAGTTCAGTGTTTTGGAGTGAAGTTCTATACAGACTCATAGATATAACATTAGGGGCCGAATCACGAAACGATTGCAAATCGTATTTTTTTTCCGATAGTAAAATACCGACAGTAAAGGAGGTATCGAAACATGTTCGAAACTACATCCATGCCTGTCAGTTTCATATGCGTTACCTCACTCTATACCCTTCTGAAATTTCAAAACATAGCAGTCAAAATAAAAGCAGTGGAAGCGGTTATCAGCACTGCACGAAAAGCTGTCAGCTACGCGCCACAGCACCGGAGGTTGTGCGCCGTGGTCACCTTAAATATCCGAAATGCTTTCAACAGCGCATCGAGACAGGATATAGTATGAGCTGGCAAGAAAGGGGATTAGTACTAGCCTGAGTAACATTGTAGCGTCCTATCATGAGCATAGAACTATGGTACTTGAGTGTATGTATCGACTGTAAGCTTGCGTTAGCAAAGCACATCGCGGAAACTGTTGCCAAGTGCCAGCGGACTGTGCGTGCCCGCTCAGCAATAATGCCCAACATCGGCGGACCCAGGGCATCCAAGCAAAGGCTGTTGACATCGGTTATCGGTAGCCAGATGTACGCTGCGCCAGTATGGAGGACGGCAATGCATAATAAAAACCGAATGCAAAGATTAACGAGCATGTATGCAGTGCTTATAGCACAGTCTCTGCCGAAGGCGCTTGTGTCATAGCTGGGGTGCCTCGAGTCGATCTTTAGGTAGAGGCAAGACACAACATCCGTCAAGGCATGACTGAGCGTGATGCTAAGCAGAAGTTGTATGTGACTGGCAGGCCAGATGGAACGTCAGTTCTAAAGCGAGGTGGACACATAGCTTGTTCCCGAACATCAGTTTTTTTTAGATAGGAACAGGGAAGAAGTGGACTACTACATGACACAAGCATTGTCTGGGCAGGGCTGCTTTCGAGGGTACCTCTATGCAAGAAATGGGGCCGATACTGACGGCTGTATATATTGTGGACAGAGCAACACCCCAGAACATACACTTTTTTACATATGCAAGATGGACTCAAACCAGCGATACGTTTAAAACGGCCACGAGTGTATATTTTACAATTGACAACTTTATCGCGTCACTGACACAGGCAGCGCTGCGGGATCGGATGTACGTAGTCGTCAGAGGCATACAGACAGCAAAAGAGATAGAGGAGAGACCTTGAGCAGTAACAGCCCCCGTAACGAAGTAATACGAAAATGGTCCCGTTGCGGGGTGCGCACCACTAGGGAAAGAGCAATAAGTACCCAGTGCCTATAAAAGTATTTCCACCCATAAAAAAAAGTTATGTGTAGCATTTTGACTTATATGTAAAACAGATCAAGCGCAATGGTAAATGATACCCATTGGGAGGTCATTTTAACATATATGGAGTCTCATAAATCCCTTGCCGCACGAAGAGCTACTGGACCAAATTGCCGACAAAACTATAAAAAGCTACGAGAAGAATTGACTAATAAGCTTAATGCTTTATTAGGGTATGGTAGAAAAATGGCAGATCAGTATATCTGCAAAAATACCTATATTGGGATAATGACGTGTCCGATTACTGGACACGGCAACCTAAGGAAACACCTACACAGAATAGGAGTCTATAGAGAGGAACCTTTCTGTAGATTATGTAATGAAGAGGAGGAAACAGCCACTCGCATTACTTTTGAATGCTATGCTTTATTCAGTTCGCCATGCAAATGGAAAACGGTCAACTACTTTTTCTGGATAGTTTAGTTGGAAAGAATGGTGATGGGTCATTCAGCTATAAAGTATACCGGAAACCAACGCACACAGATCGTCATCTCAGACAGAAACGGCCAGTTATCAAAACGTTGGTTGATCCTGTCTCACGCATCTGTGAAACAGAACATCTACAAGATTAACTTGGGCACCTAGACTAGACCCTGCAACCCAATGGTTATAGCAAATGTGAAAGAAAGAGGGCAATACGTCACAGAAACATTCAACAAACATCCACAGAACATCAATCGGACAGACAAGCTATAACGTTCCTGCGATATATTAAGATTGTAGCGGCAAGTTACTTGAACGATACAATGTAGAAACTTTGTACAAGCCCATAGAGAAATTAGGGAATCGGACTCTAGAAACCACACCTTTTGTCATGGAGTACATAGGATATCGCGTTTACGCATTCATTATTTACGCCCGTTTACACGTGAAAATTAGCCACAAGCGGTCATCATTGGAAGTCAATTCGAAATATACAGCCTATTCCAAAAGGTTTTGACGTATTAAAGTTATATTCCTTTAATATCATACCCTGTATACTTTTACATTTCTGGATTGTACTCGAATTTCAAAAACGTTTACGTCTCCGTATTTCCAAAATAATTTAAGATTGTTTATTTATTATTCATATATTTTCTTCTAAAACAGTACATTACAGATCAGTTTATTAATTGGTGAGAAAGACAAATTAAATTGTGATAACAGTTATTTATATATATTACGCAGTATGCTTGAAGTGGGAATAGAGTAGTCATGGGAATTGCGTTGACGTGTATGTTTATGTCGTTTTTTGATGTTATCGTTGTATTCATTTAATGTGACCGTTATTTACTTTGAATAAAGTTATAAAGTTGATATATTGAATATACAGCATTTTCAGAATTGAGATATCGGGTTCGGTATTCGAAATACGGTTCAGTGTTTAAACGTGGTTTGGCTTATTTGCGGGAAAACCCGATTCGGTTGTTTTTGTAAAATACGGCACGGTATTTTCGGTGTTGGAAAATTAAGTCGCGAAGTAATGACCCAACAATTCCTCGTGAAAGTTATCGAGCTACGTTTCAGGAGGAACTGTTACGGAATCATGGGTCAGAAAAGAAATCTGAACACTGATTTAAGTAGGTTACTATTTACAATGGTCGAAGAGAGCAACAGACGAGATAGATATTTGGAAGTACTGTTAGATAGAATGTCTGAAAGGTCTGCAAGTGCTATAGTGAGCAGTTAACAGTGACGATGCCTGAATTACTGAAAAATATTGAAGAATTAGATGGTGCAAATGTGGTAAAAGTTAAAAGCATTGGATAGAGCACAGGTTCTGCATGGATTGCATGACGCACTTGTTAAGGAATGTATACATTTTTACAAAACTGTACATGCTTGTTGAGAATATTTTGTGTGTAAGTGGGACCGATGCGCCAGGTACATAACACCAGGCCTTTCCTTGGACGTAAGGAATAGTATTATTGAGCATATTAAATCGTTTAGAGTTCGACAAAGTCATTACCCAGTAAGCACATCATCGTTTATAAAAACTCTGACTTTCAAAAATGACAAATGTTTTGGAGGAAAGCATAGTAAGGATCATATTACAGTTATGATTTGTGCGAATATGGAAGGTACTGAAAAGCTTAATCTCCTCGTAATTGGGAAAAGCAAGAATCCACGGTGTTTTAAGAATGTGAAATCGCTACGCTAAGTGGATTATAAATCTGATAAAAAAAGCCTGGATGATTAGCGATGTTTTTTAGGAGTGGTTGCTTCAAATTGACAAAAATATGATGAAGGAGTATCGAAAAATCGCTTTATTTGTGGACAACTGTCCTGCTCATCCTGCAGCCTCTCAAACAAAATTAAAAAATGTACAGCTCTTCGATTTTCCACCTAATATGACCTGAAAACTCCAACCCATGGATCAAGGGATTATGAAAAAATGAAATTCCACTATCGCAACCGGATACTAAAAGATATTATTAAAAAGATGGAGCAAACTGTAACCGTTGATAAATCAATTAATTTACGCCAGAGCATTACCATTCTTTCCAAAGTGTGGGTTGAAGATGTATCAAATGTTACGATCAGAAATTGTTTTACGAAAGCAGGTTTTTCTGACGTTACACCAGAACTTAACAATGATGCAAAAGTAGAAGTGCAAGAAATGTGGAATGTTTTACAGTCTAGCAATACTACGCAATATACGGCGTTACAAATTTTTTTAGAGGTCGATGAAGATGTTGCTGTAGCAGACTATTCATCAGAAGCTGACATCATAAGCAGTCTATCAACAAACGTAACAAGTAGTCAATTAGATGATAGTGAAGTCGACGAGGAACCAAACGAAAATTTTTCATGTAAACCTACTGAAGTTGACATGACAACAGCTTTTCAAACTATAAGACGCGGATTTCAATTTCAGCAAAATGTACCAGCGCATATCTTTCATGCTCTAAATAAATGTGAATCACTTTATGAAGAAACAGTAACATCAAAATTTAAAGTGCAACGAAAAATTACGGACTATCTAAGATCCAACATTTCATTTAAGCTTTAAACCTTTCGTTTTATTGTTCAAAATGTACTTGTCTATTTAAATAAATTTATTTTCATCTAACGTTGATTTGGGTATTTGGGAAAATGATGTCATCCGCCGGGTTGTAAATAACTCCTTCCACCTCGGCCGCTTGGTCCTATTGTTGATTTAATATGATCACAATGTACATATGCAATATGTACATATATATGTATATCGTAGATCTAACAGAACTGATATCAGTACGTAGCACACACTGACATTTCTTTACAACGAAGTTCTCTATATTGCGAAATTTTTTAATAGACTTTGCAGGTTCGCTATAAAGTAGTTTGACTGTATATATAAACACAAATTAATGTGTGCAAATTTAATATACGTAAATATAAGTATAAAGCAGTCGATATTGCAACGGAGTAAAAATGTTTCATGCCTAGCAATGCAAGACTGGGAAGTACCGTTAAAAGTGATAGATTTTGCGCGCCTAATTCTACCGCCTTAGCGCATGCCTAGATCACCAGTCCGAGTGCTGCTTGTGTCGCCTTGATGCAAGCCACAACGCAAATGAAGCTTCGAGAACCGTTGCCGCTTTGATAGTGTGTTATTATTAAAGTTCATAAACGTATTTAGCTTGGTAAGTTTATCTATGTATTCTTTTAGATATAGTACACTAATCTAAGATGAATATTCCATCATTTAAAGCTTAGATGTAATTATTAGCAATTATTACTGACACGCTTAAATTTTAGGTTAGAAATCACACAATACTCTCATATAGAACATTATTTTAATAAATCTGCATTACTTAAAAATATAAAACGTGGGTTTAATATCAAAAATCACATATTCATTTTTACGCAATGATTAGTAAAAGACATTCATTGAAGATCAAAAGCAAGATCTCAGAAATTAAGAGCAGCATTAGGTGTAGGATTGTGTTCTGATATTACAACTGCTCCAGATGTTGCTAAAAATTTGATTAATGACACCTTCAATATGAGTACTGATAATACAAACGTAGAAAAAGTAATAGACTTAGTTAATACTGAAATGATCTTTTACAACATCGTGTCGTTTCATTGTTATTGTAAAGGTTCGTGAGCCACGAAGCAATCGCTACCATCGAATTGTTGATCATCTGGGTTAATTGAATATACGAAAGACTGCCACCTATAAGATTGTTATTTGAAATTTAACATTAGAGATTCCATTAATATCCGTGACTCAACCGGTAAAGACGGCCTCTGTTTGGTAGGGAGTAAGGGTAATATGAGTCCAACCAGGGACGAGAAATGGGCATAAATAGTGTTACTAAATCAAAAAAATACTTTATTGTTTTATAACTTGTAAATTAACAGAAAGTAGTATACACCACACAACACTACACCACAGAAGGGTTTTGAACTAGATTTACGCACCACATCACGAATCTACCAGGCGAAGAACGACACGCTAGTGGAATTCATCGACTCCAAGTTGTTACCACAGGATCACGAGGGCGCTCAAGAAGGCCGCATATACAGTATAGTGAATGAACCATTCGACAATGTAATTACATGGTAGTACAGGACAATAATTGGATTGCCGTGGTCATGATGACAGGAATATGGAATGGTTGCGAGAGTAACACGGAGAAAATGGATAAACAAATTGAAAATTGTAAAAGTGAGAAAAAGTAAAGTTCGTGAGCAGAAATAAAGAGAAAATAGTAAGAAAAGAGTGATAAGTGATTAGGAAAGTGAGGTGAACGAAGTATTGGAAGGAGGAAAAGAAGTGACGAGGGTGCAGAGAAGAGAGAAGTGGGTGGAACACATATACACACATACACAAGTTATATTTTCTAAGGTATTTGATATTAATTCATTCGTTAAATTATATGTGCATATTATTGGTAAAGTAACATTTCCGAAATTATATTTTCAAACACATCTTTAGGTTTCTTGATAAAATTTAGATAAATTACAATTTTTGATTAAGACACTAAAATATTTATTAGCAATTATCAATTATTAACATTCAGAAACTGCCAGGCTCATGTCAATTTGACATGAATGACAGAACCCAAATTTCATAAATTTTATTACTTTAATAGATACGTTTGAAATTATTTTAATAGAATTTTGAAACATAGAAATGCAAATGTTTCAACTGAAGTAAATGTAACAAAAAAAATTAAGCAAATCAAATATTTATGCAGTTGACTATTTCTATAATGACAAGAGTAACGATAACGGCGTGTCCCAAGACAAATGCACAAAATTATTTACGGATAAGTTATGTAATTGAGTATTGAAACATAATCTAACCTCAAATGCAGTAAACGATTTACTGCATACAACCTGATGCTAATTTTTTACCCCTTCAATTTCGAACTACCCATTAAAGTTCGTGCAATAGTTACCAAAAAAATTAAATAACGGAGAAATGCTTTAGTTTGGTATATTTAATAAAATTTTAGCAAAAGTTGAGTGCGGTATAAAACCTACAGCAAATGTAATAACATTACGAATAAATATTGATGGGGTACCTTTATTTAAGAGTAGCAATGCTGAATGTTACCCTATTCTAGGCTTTTGTAAAGATTTTTATGATAATAGACCTTTTGCGATAACAATATTTTGTGGTAATGGTAAACCAGATACACTTAAGGAGTTTTTAAAAGAGTTTGTAGAAGAAATTAAAATTTCAAAGAATAAAGACGTACTTATAGGTGAGAGAAAACTTAACATTGAGTTATCATGCATGTTATGTGATGCTTCAGCAAGGGCTTACATCAAGCAGATTGTTGATCATACCAGTAAATTTTCCTGTGAAAGGTGCACTATAATAGGAAAATATGAAAATAGAAGGATACATTTTGCTAATGCCTATGGGTATTACACAAAAAGGAACAATGCAGACTTTTACGAAGGCACAAGTGAACATATTCAAGGCAAATCGCCTCTTTTGGAATTGGGAATAAATATGATTTCCGAAATACCTCTTGAACCCATGCCTTTGATATTCTTAGGTGTTATTAAAAGACTTCTTCTCAATTATTTACTTGAAGAGCGAGCACCATTTAGATTATCTCAAAAACTTATAAATGGAATTATTTTAAAGGCGCTTGATATTCAGAACTATGTCCCTTCTGATTTTGTGGGTAAATCTCGTTCTCTTAAAGATGTTTCCGAATTCAGAATGTTTATTTTATATACTGGTCCGGTGTTATTACAAAATGCTGTCAAGACTTCCAACTATAATCATTTTTTTACTTCTTCATGCTTCAATATTTATACTAAATGATTTAAATTTAATTTTAAAAAAATTACATATTTCGAAACAGATCTAGAACAGAAACTAGATCAATTTGTCGTGCAATCCCCGAAAGTTTATGATAACGATCTTGTTGTATATACCGTACATAATTTGACTCATTTGTGTGAAGAAGTGGAATTACATGGTAATATAAACTACATTAATAGCTTTCCCTTTGAAACGTACTTAGGTTCGTTAAAAAGACAAGTTCACTCAAAAAGAAATTGTCTACAACAAATTCATAGAAGAATGCAAGAAAACTAAATTAACATTAAATTTGATAGCAATAAGAAAGAAAACATCAATCCTACACCTAAGCATGTGTATTTAGAAAATTATTCTATTTATAATGTACTATCGTCATTTCAATGTTCTGGTCTTAATATTCGCGATTTTCTTATTTCAACAAGTCGAATATTTGCATTCTTCTAGAATAAAAAAGTTTGCTTACTCACCAATATTCAATATTCAATATTTTAATGAAGACTATTCATTAGAAGGTAATGCGTTTCAGTATCACTCTAACTCCGATACGATCTTCGAAACTTAACATATATTTTGTGGTAAAGACTGATGTTAATAATACCTTCACTTACAAAGTGACCGACATTTTGTCCAATATTTTAGGATACCTCACAAAAATGGCTATGTTATTTATCCATTACAGCATACATTTTTAAATTAGCGATTACTTATCATTCGGTTAGTTTGCTTTTAATTGTAAATTTTTATCTTGTTTGTTCGCAAGTAAAACTTTTTTCAACTTATACAGGTATATCAGTAATTCAAGTTGTATAAAAATAATGTTCGCTATTGTGGAGTACTACGCTTTAGACGATGAAGATACTAGCAATGAAATTGCTATTGTACCACAGAATTGGTTGGTAAAGCAGGACAAGAAATGTTACTGACCAAACAGAATTGGCAAATCCACGTTTCAAGACTTAAATTAAATGTATGACCCCTTCTAAAAAATCATGGCCAATTTATAAAATATATAAAGTTCATTTCAAAACATGTAAGTATGCAATGTATTGTGTGATGAAAAATCGGATGGTAACTCATAAATGAATAGATCAAATAATTTGAGAGCTTAGCTGAATTGATTATTAAAATCTCACAAATAACGAATGATGAAGATACATTTTTTTTCTAACACAGAAAAATTTTCAGCAAATGGCATCATCTGCTATGTGGTATATGAAGTTCACTAATATTTAAATTTTTGATATTTTGCAGATGCTGTGAAACTAAATTATCCTGTTAACGAAAGCAATGACTTAACAATAGAAAATGCTGTAAGGTTTGGTTGAAATTTGCCAAATTACGAATGCAACACGCGAGAAAAAGGAGTGTCACAAATTCATTGCTTCTACTTTAAATAATAATAATATGATATATATATATATATATTGCAATGATGTTTTTACAACATCTTGTTGCATTGTTATTGATTGTAAAGGCACAGGTTTGT
>JARFOC010017536.1:0-10351 GCA_031763485.1 Osmoderma eremita
CGATACGGCGAGCGGCGAAGCGATGCTCCAGGGCGATGGTCCAGGCGAGGGTCGAAGCGCCGTTGTGAACGCACGCTAAGAAAGCTGCCGTAGTGCCCAATCTAATATATGTGCGTATTGGGTGGAAACACTTTACTTCTCTAGATAGTGGTGTGGTGTTAAATGTCGTTGCTGGCGAAGTTCTGGGTTACATCACCAGTTCAATATAAACATATCACATCCCATTCTCCGCAACAATTCACAACATAAATATCTATAGAAAAATATTAATCCAGGATATAGGAGTGAAGTTCGATTAATATCTATTTTTCACTGAGCATATGTCTCACGTCTGTAGTGCTTCTTCCAAAACACTGGGCTTTATCATACGAACCGTGAGTAGACATCTATTAATTGGTACCTGAATTACGTTTGCAATGAACTCGCCCTACAAACAGTATCGAGAAGATTCTTGAAACACTCCAGTCTTAAAACTACGCTGGCCTTCTTTTGAAATATGGATTCCAGTCGCGGTTATGCAGACGAAAAAAGGCAAGCTTCTTTCATGGGGTTGGTGGATTATGAAATTGATTCTCTTTTTTTTGTTGTGGAGGGTTGATTTTCTTGAGCCCAAAAATGGAATCAATATATTTCCATTCTATTGCTGCAGCTCCAATTAGTATTGGTCAAAGCACCAATTGTCCATATGGCAAAAAAAATTTAATAGAAGGAAGGTAGGTTACTTCCATCATGAATGTTTATAATCCATAAATAGTATTTATATTTCTTTATCTGTATTGTAATAAATTTAGATTTGCTTAAAATAGCACAGCAGTTCTTTAATTGGAGATTTTCCGGTTAGATAATAAAGAAAATATATGATAAAACAGAATAATATAAAACAGCACGTTTCAGTCTAAGCAGGGTACAAGATCGTCTTCAACGATGTTGAATAGCAACAACTTGGCAAATTGGAGCCTTGTCGTACACCGCAATTGACAGTAAAGTATTTTAAATAAAAAAAATAATGATGATTTATAAAGAATTATATTAATAACACTGGTCAACAAATTTCAGATTTGTTTTGTCCCACGAGGTAAAGTGGGCGAACTTAGTAGTACTCTTTACACTTATTTGATACCTCTTTACAAAATTTTTCTATCAGGCAGGGTTTAAGAGTGGCAAAGCAATGAAATTTTCTGAAAATATATATACATATATTATAATATGTGTATAAATCATGAAAAAATGACGTACAAAGTCATATATTTACTTCGAAAATCTGCTGTTATATGACTTCCGGCTGTACTTTGCACCAGAAACATCTCTCCTCAGCGTCCAGCAATTGTCTGCCAACATAGCAGGGCCCCATTTGCCTTGGTATCATTAGCACTTTCATCGTCGCTTAATATCATGTTTTGTGGAGATTTAGGCAGAGGTAATTCCGGACTGTGAGGTACAGGTCCCAGTGCAGGTGGAATACTAGGATATTTTACAGTATGTTCGGGTTTAGAAGCCATACCACTTATATTTGCAGACAAAAATAGCAGTCGGTAATATGATTTGATGGTTCCTTCCAAATCATAGGAATAGCAAAACACATATGTTGTTTACCATTTGCCCACGCTGTAAGAAGTCTGACACACGTAACACGGCAAATATGGGTGGGGGGAGGCAGCTTTTGTCTTCATCACCTACTTTGCACTTGAAAAACTGCTCATAGAACTTTTTAAGGAGAGGTGTGAAATGCCGTTTTTGATATATAATGCCAATTCGCCGCAAATGTAGTAAAAAGAGTTCGGGTGGTTTACACATTTCCTTGGCATTTTTCTAGGTGATCAAATGTTCGCGGTTTCACTATAATAGCTTGAACGCATCACAACGCAACACTCTTTAAAACGTTAACAACGTCAGCGTATATGTTAATTCCCCGAGCTCTGGACGAGAATTGAAATAACAAGAGATGCTATCTAGAAAATGGAAATGCAGGTCTTAACACGTCAAGACATGTTCAAACATTAACCATTGCATGTTGCTTGATTAGTTCCGAACTCTAGTCGACAACTGAAATAACGTCAAGACTTGTTCTCTTATACTACATATCTATGCATGCATATTTTAGGTGGATAAGCGAATATCTTGGAACATAAAAACTAATGGTGATGGAGAAATTCTGAAAACATAATTGATTTCAGCATATGGGAATCAGGTATTTTTGTGGTTGGGACAAAAATCTTGTTAACCAGTGTAATTGAACGATTTTATATAAACTCGAATGCCAATTTTCTAGTAATATTTCTTTAATAGGATTTGATATATGACGACTAAACGAATTTTATTATTTCCATAACACACCGATGTTTGTTTTATCCACTCCTATTTTCCCTCAGTTTTCTTTTTGTTTTACATCTAAACTCTATTAATCAAAGTCACGCTTAAACCATAAGCACGTAAAAGAGAATTGTAGTCATCAGCGGTGGAAGTCGGAATTCTTGTAGCCTCCCGCCACACGAACAGAAAGAGCATTCCGTAAGCCCGTGCACCATCCAAAGTAAGAGAAGACAAAAGACAGGACGGCCGCTTTACTCCTCTCGCGACGGCAATAATTATTAATGGAAAGTTGCCGGGCTCGCAATAATACCGGCGTTCACACAGAACGGTGCTCTTGGTACGCCTCCATTATATATCTGCCATTAATTAATTCCAATACCTTCGAAGCGCGACACGATACGTGTATATCGGCCGCGGTCGATAGTCGTAGAAGTTTCTCATCGACAGTCCAATCGCGTATACCGAATAGCCATAATAATAACAATAATAATAGGCAATAATAATGCGTTGGTTCGTTCGCAGCAAACGAGAATGGCGCGATATCTCGCTAGCCGCTTTGGATATTGCACGAAGCTAGTGAAAGCGAACAACACGAGCTCGACAAAGAAGCAGAGACCTATAAGAAGGAAGTGAGAGTGCGATAGGGAAAGAAATGGAAAAAAAAAGATACGAACATATATAGCCATAATCGCAGCACGGAGGTGAAGAGCATTAATTGCGATTAAAACCTTCGGTCCTTTCTCTCTCGGGGTTCGACGATGATGATGCGGGCAGAAAGGGATTGTTATGCACATAGGAGTAGCTATCGGTACATCAATACCGAGAATTTACGGCGTTGCCAGATCGTCAATCAATTCGATCTCGCGTCTTATCTCCGACGTCGAAGTAAATATTTATAATACGGACGACAAAGATTGGATATATTGCTTGTACTACGTTCGTTAAGAAATTCCAGGAATAAATTGAATTCAAACTGATATTATTACCTTCTGTAATGGATTTACTGGAAATTATTGCTATCGATTGCGTGGGCGATCCATAATATTGTGAACATTAAACAGGCAATTTCAGATAAAGGCGTAAAGGCTTACATCAAGCGAATCGCTTGGAATTAATTTATGTTTGAAAATATCCAAAGATTATGAGAATGTTTAAGATTGTCTTACAAAAACGTGTTTAACATATGAATAAGTTTGATATACACGATAAACACGGTAACAAAAATAAACTCGTAATAAAAAAATTGCTCATTCAAATGATGTGTGATTAGTTATGTCACAAAAATTTTTATTTTGAACTTTAAAGGGGACTTCAACAGTTACAGATCAAAGTGTCCGAATATTGTTAGTTACGTATTGATGTATATAGTTGCATTCAGCTTTAATCATATTTGATTAGTAAGTTTCTAAATTTGTATTGGATTGTCCGTAACAGAACGCTTATGGCCCGTGGTAGCATATTTTAGTTTATACCATCATTCAGAGGGAGCAATTATATTACTTTTTTGTGTAACTGCTAGAAAATTCGGGAATAAGACACACTTTCTGATGCCTCACCTGCATCATCATTTCCCCCTACGGAATAATCATGGTTTCTAAATTATTATATCGTGGCATATTATAGATTAGATCTTTTGGGTAAATATATGAACTATGTAATTACCAAATTCGTTCTTAAGGGGATATATCTTGTTACTAAACCATAATTCATACTTTAATTCATTTTCTTAAGGCAGGTTTACACATGCATGGATTTACTGGCGCCAATGACCACGCCACCGCTGACTTTTTCGGTCCATGCATGCACAGCGTTTACTTTCACGCAAGTTAAATGTGTGGAGTTTTATTTACTGGCGCCAGTAAATCCATGCATGTGTAAACCCGCCTTTTAGTAATACAGACATTCATTTGAGAACTTTTCATTTGTTACCATTTACTTATACCAGTGATTCATTAATATTCATTGCCACTTATCTGGACGACGAAAGCAACGAAAAAGGTAAGATTAAGTCACATCATTATTAAATATTTTCATCTTAAACTTTATTTGTTGTTAGATACTGCTGTTGTAGTAAAATTGAACATATTAGCCCATTTAGTGGCATGTCGCCGTAGAAAACCTCTCTCAACAGGCCACTGGAAATTCTCTATCCAGGAGTGTATAGATTCTTTTTTCAACATACTATTGTAAGTATTTTAATTAGTGCTATAATATTTATATTCAATTTGTTAAATGGTTCGTTATATAATAATACACTAGAATTTTGTTTTTTGTGTATTTCAGAATCCAGGCAAAGTAGAAGAGCTTATCGAAAAAACAATAGCAAAAGCTTAGATTCGTCAGCAAGGTGTTGAACCTTACATAATTTATGAAAGAGCATCGATTACAAGTATTAGTAACGTATACGTAATTATCGATAACGTGAAATATCACTATAGGTGTATGAAAACCGTACTAGATATTTGCTTTAAATGTTTTCATGTTATCCTCATAGAATACCCTTCTGAATCAGCGCATATTTGGACACAGATCCAGAATTGTTTTATAATATCTAGTTAAAGTCTGATAAAACCTATCCCTTATGTAATGCATTTTTGCAATGTATTTGATTAGATAGGAAAGTATTTATAGTATAGTGACAAATTTGTTTAAGTTGGTGTACAAATGCTCTAATGGACCATTTTTGTAGGTATATAACTATATTACATTTGAATGTCCCATTAACTGTCTGTACTGTATTAAATACAATTAGATATGGTAACCTTTTATAGAGCATATTTAGTGGGATCATGTAATTCTAAAATATTTTTGTCACTTGCCCGTTTACATATTCAGATTTCAACTGTAGAACATGTGTTACGAATGGGAACATATTTCGTCGCCAAATATTTACAAACTCATTTATGACTCGTGTATCTATTGTACTATGATAAGTAGTTAGTATTCAAAATAAACTGTAATTCATATTTTCTCTTAGTAATACAGACATTCATCTGAGAACTTTTCATTTGAAAATCCTGCCATTTGTTACTATTTACTTATACCAGTGATTCATTAATATTCATTGAAACCAAAATAAAATGGCCTAGAAGAAAAATATGCCCTACTGTGCATTTTTGCATTTTGTCTGTAGCATGCGTTTGTATTGCTGGTTATCGAAATTTTGCAAAAGAGATGGTGTGATGGAACAAAATCCTAAGTATTTTTTTCCGAATTAGAACCATTTATACAAGGAATTGTAAAAATGCTATTCATGCAATACCTTTGAAGAACCTCTAAGACTTGCGGTCTAATTTACACAATATTAGATAGATAGTTACTTATTTCAATTACCAGTGGCTGGTACTTGGTGTACCAGAAATTACAAAATTATGTAACGGAAATTCTTAATTGTCCACACGAACATTCATACCTAAATATATCGTCCAGAGCCTAGTGCAAAGAAAAACAATCTTCAGTCGCATTTATCTGCCTGAAGTCGCTTAAGGCGTCTGACATTGTAAATATGTACACCTTCTGACATCCTCGATGTTGATTTAATTTTCGTCACGTATTCTCGCAGAAGAAATATCTTTAGCATATTTATTTATGCATATATTTTAATGTATGTATTGACTTGGTTCAGCTGACCACCAAGTTCCAAAGGAATTTCCTGGATCCTAATCATTGAACTAACTTTTGTATTCCATGCTTTAACAATTAAAATTTATTTATAATCAACAAAACTTCTGATGGAAATGCAATTGTTGATGCAGGCAATTATTGTTTCATTACTGCACACCCAAATACCAAGTGTTTTTCTCTTTAAGAAAAATTAAAGACAATTTGCGAGATGAAGAACGTATACATAAGTGGTATTTGGCAACGTGGCTAAACCTCTTCTTCTTCTTCTTCCTCTTCATCTTTTCTGCGCTCCACACAAGTTGTTCGTCGTATGTACGCGAAACGGAGTAGCGTGTTGCTAAGGGCGGCCAAGTCAACCAGCCAAGCTTGGTAGAGTCGAATCTCCTGAAACATGTCGCCGGTCGTGGCGATTGTGCCGGGTCGGACCGGTATGCAAACTAGTCGAGTATACAACGCGCGCAGCATTTGCGTTATTACTGTCACACGGTGCTGCCGCCGCGGGCAAGAGTCGTGATCCGCGCTATAGGGGGCGTTCGCACGGGTTAGATGAATTCCGCATCTTCCTCCCGCCAATCGTCAAGAATTACGCGGAAGACGCTGGCCGCGACCACAGATGAGAGATGTTTTGATGTACGTGTGTTAAGTATATTGTAACGCAGTTGTGATCGTTGTGTCGCAGTTGCAGGAACGCAATAAAAGTAGATCAAGTGGTAAAGCATAAAAGGGGCTAGTGGGAATCTATTTTTGTTTTAATACCGCCTAAGGTGCTTCTTTGCTTTTGTGGAACACTGCACACAAACTACTATAAAAAATTGCATTATCAATGATAATAGTTTATTTTCACTTATAATGTTCAAAACTAAATAACTGCAGAATTACCTTCTTCTATCTTTAATTCCTTAGATTGAGAATTATAATTTTCGTCTTCTTCTGTTTGTTTTCTTTTATTCACAGTTGAATTTTTTTTCATTTTAAAATAATTGAATTCCACTCCAAACAAAGATTCTCTAACATACTTTTATTAATGTTCAAAATGAGAACTTAAGTTCCACAACTACAAAAGCTTTTAACTCATTTTCAGAGCCCCCTTATGCCAGGTGGGGACCCTGGGCACTGGGATGCATGGGGTCCTTTCGAGAGAAATTTAGGATCGCTATTAACAGGAACGAACAACATTAGCGCCGATATAATTTATTTTTGAAAATTTACGAACAAATACATACTTAAAAAATCAGTACCCATCACAAGATCCTAGACTTTTGAGTGGCAAAATCACGAATGACATCTTCCAAGTCTATTTTTTCAAGAACAACGGACATCGGCGACAAACTGTTTTTTTCTGAAGAATTGTAGTTCTGAATTCACTTTTGATCCTTTTCAGTTTTGAGAAGGACCGTTCTCCACTACAGTTAGTGGCCATCAATAGATTCAAATTGCTTTTGCAATATCCAGAAAAGCGTCTTCAATGTTATTTTCTTTTAAAGGATATCATTCTGAAATATTCACACTATTTCGGACATCTCTAAAATATTCTGTTAGGTGCATTCCATCTCCAACCTTTTTGCGCTAATGTCACTGTAATGGATTTTTAGCGAACCCATGCGTAAAGATGGGACTGCTTGTTTTTTTCTTCCATTGGATTAGCCAGTCTGGCTTTGAAACTATTTCTTTTTTCTAATTTCTAATCTGACTCATCATAATGCTTGCTTACATACTTAGCCCTGAGTTCTTCTACCTTTCTGGGTAAAGTTATGTTGGAGTTGGTTTTGGGTTCGTTGCTTTCTGTTTAACTTCTCCCCAACTTCTTCTTGGACTGCTTCTTACTGCATGTTTAATAACATACATGGAATTTTTCAACCGTTTATGTTACTTTCATCTGGATGAATGAAGATTGAATAAGTTATTCTCTACAACGATTCCTTTACTACTAATATCTGTCTCTAATAACCTAAACTATACATTTAAATTAAAAATACCCCCTTGTTGAGTAAAGAATTCTGTATAAGTATTTCGGCAACTAAGTTGCCATCCCCAGCAGAAAACCACAAAGGAAAATAATGTCAGACGTAGCACTCCGAAAGCAATACAGCTCTTCCAACGCCACAAATAACATTCAACTTAGTTACCGAAATACGTACATATACAGAGTTCTTTACTCAAAAAGGTGGTAAAGGGGTATTTGTAACTTAAATTTATTTTAAGCCACCGTATCCTATACCTAACCTAAACCTAAACTATACTTACGTACCTCGTACGCATACACACATACTTTTTTACATTGGATCCAAAAATGTGGCGCTACAGAAACAAAAAAAAGCAGCTTTTTCTTTTACGTAAAACGTTACACAACTAATTTTTAAATTTACCGCTTTAGTTACTAGCTCAGCATGAATTCTTATTCGATATTCACTTGGGATATCTATCCAAAATCTACGCTGCAGTTCTAAAGATATATGGATGCAATACCGTGGATTTGAGTGTGCCAGTGTGCTTTCAATGGTAAAGCTTTGAGACCGCCTTGTCCCTCTACACTTCCCGTATTGGTAATGCGCCACTTTTAAGGACGATTTACCTTGGGGTGTTTCAAAGTAGACGTGTCGTTTTCCCATTCTACTGGGTGAAATATACATCGCGACTATTCGACTATACATAAATCATCAGCGATAAGGTAAATAGTGTTCTTCCGAACGTAACCGATGCTTCCCCATTGTAACCCCCTCCGCTTTCGTTTAGGTGTATGGCTGGCTCATGAGAGCTCACGCGCCGTAGTAGATGGATCCGGCCTGGCTCCCCATTATAACGGGGGGATAATCTCTCAGCACGCACCGATAAACTCGAATGGGCGGGGGAAAGTCGTTTGGGCTCCAAAACGCCGGATATCAGTAGCGAGGTACCTCTTACACGTTGATAGGAAGACGGAAAATTTCTCCCTAGTCGAACGTACAACGTACGTACGTAAAATTGACGTGAATTCTAACGGAAATATGTAAATTTAATGTTAATACGTTAAAACGCCAACCCCATCAGAATCGAGTTAGAATACGCCGAATTTGGTATCTACGAAATAGAAGGCTGTGAATAAATTAGGTGAGATGAGTGTTTGGGGTCTAAGAATTGGATTTGTGGCAAGCGTAACTTCGATGTCAGAGTACGAATGCGTAAACTTACACTTTGTACGCACAGATACAGGGTGAGTCGCAGAAATGAATCGAAGAAGTAATATGTTGTAGCTGTAACGACACATTTCCGAACGCTTAAAACATACAAGGCTTAACTGTAACCTTTTTGGAGAAAGAAACCTTTTTAAATGCCGGGCACTAGCGCCGGGATCTGTACTTATCGTCGTTACATAGGAATTGCAAGGCAACGGGTTCTTGTCGCTGAACGGACGTGGATGCGCGGTATTTTATTTTCGTTCAATGTATTACCGATTGTTATAGTAAGGGGTCATTGTATGTAAAAATGCATCGCTATACCATCTTGAAGTGTATAACTTTTAATTTAAATGAGATAGGTACGTATGCCTAATTCCACCTTTTGTATTAAATTGCATTTACAAAATCAAATTTTTAAGTTAAGAGACAATTTTTATTATGAGTTTTTATTAAAAAATAAATATATATTTTCAAAAAATAAATAGAAAAAGTTTATATAAAACGCTCAAAAAAGGATAAAACAAATTGGTTTCTAATCTCTATTGGTTCACCCCACACTAAGGATAAAACAGATTAATTTGCGTAACTTTATAAAGCTAAGTTTGTTCTTAACAATATTGGTTCACCTAACACTGAGATGTAACCGCAATAGTTCACCTCACACTGACATGTAACCCTATTAGTTCACTCACATTGCGTGAAAAAACTTAAGCTTTACAAAGTTACGAAAACTAATTTGTTTTATCCTTAGTGTGAGGTGAATCAATATGGTTTAGAAACCAACTTGTTTTATTCTTTTAAGTGCATTTTATATACAGCTTTTTTTTTTAAATATATATTTATTTTATACTTTTTAGTTATAATGTAATTGTATTTATTTTCATTAATAATAACTTGTTTTTTGTTTGTTTTAATAAAATTGGATTATGATTGAATATGGTACGTGAATTGAAAAAAAAGTCAAACAGGATTCCAAGCATCACGAAATTCAACATTTACTTATTAACACACCGAGTAACAATTTCATAAAATGGGTATAATTTAAAATATATTTGCAATACCAGTATCATAATAATAAACATATACGCAGGCACAATGAAGTGAACATATATACATACATACAGAGACGCAACATTAAAATACTAATGTATTTAAAAGCAAAGTTTTGATGCATGTATATTGCTATGTTTCAAAATGCTAATAAAATAATTTAGCAATGAATTTTAAATAATAATAATATTTACAAACTTAGGTTCTGTTGT
>JARFOC010017556.1:0-35092 GCA_031763485.1 Osmoderma eremita
AACACCTATTCCACAAAAATTCGCCGCTCTAGTAATCCGTGCACGAGAAACTGGTGTACTGCGAACACGTCAAGGTAGAAATGGTGGTCCTGGCCGACACCAACGAATTTTGGATGCCGAAAAAGAAGTCTTAAATATTGTCGAAGAAGATCCTTCTAGTAGTACTCGAAAAGTATCTCGCCAAGTAAATATATCAAATCGTATTATCTGGCGAACACTGCGCGAGATCCTTTTTATGTACAAAAAGTACAGGCTTTACAACTTGAAGATCATCCTTTACGTTTACAGTTTTGCGTATGATTTCTACAAAAACATGTAGAAGTTCCAAACTTTTCTTCCATCATATTGGCGACTGATGAAGCAAGGTTTACACGTAACGGCATAAATAACTGTCGTAATACTCATATTTGAGCTGTGGAAAATTATTTTCAGCATAGATTTTCGAAAACGTTTGGGCCGGACTGGTCAACGGACAACTTATTGGATCATTTGTTTTGCCAAATCGAATGAATGGATATGATTATCTCTTGTTTTTGCAAAATCATTTGATGGAACTACTGGAAGAAGTTTCTTTGAATGTACGTCGACAAATGTGGTTTCTTCACGATGCCACACCGCCGCATTTTGATCGTTTAGTTCGCCAACATTTAGATAATGTTTGAAAATAAGTGGATTGGTCGAGGTGGTCCTATGCCATGGTCTCCTCGGTCACCCGACCTTAACCCCCTTGATTTCTACTTATGGGGCGTTATGAAAACCATGGTAAACACCAACGACATAATTGATTTAGATGATCTTCGCAATCGCGTTGAAGCAGCTGCGGCGACAATTCGACGGCAAGACCAAGGCCTAGTAAATTAGTTCATGGATACGTCGAGCGAGACTTTGCGTTAAACGGCACGGCAATAACTTTGAACAACTAGCGTGAAGTGGATTCCATGAAAAACAAAAAAATAACATGCTTAATCACCATTAAAAAAAAAATAAAAACAAAAATTTTTTTTTAACATTAATATCTCTCTTATGCAACTTTATTAAGATATTTTTTCGTTAATGACCTTATTTTAAGATGTTTAATCACACCTTGAAAATAAAATCTCAAGACCGTAAACACCTTGTATAAACGTATTTATTACTTACTATCTGTAAAGTTTAGGATTGAAGTTAGGAAAGGAGCAAGTGGGATGCGGAAGTACCCAGGACTTTGCAAGTACTATTACCTTCTTAATTGGAAATCCTGTTATATTGCCATTTTCCAGAACATCCATGAAACCGAAAAGATTTTTTTTCCTCAATTCGATTATTTTTACATCTGTTTGAAATATTGGTGTCTTCATGGGAACATTGCTTATAATTTTATAAGCTTTTATGTTCATCTGTAATCCGGTGGTGATAGTAATTATGTGCATTTATTTAGAATGGTATGTAATCAAATGAATACCTAGTTACTATAGTTGCTAAATAAAATTTTACCTTATACAAATCTGGATTCTCAAAATCTACTAAAATAGTACTACATAGTGAAAGGGCTCTAAATGTGCGATTCGGCTTTACATTTTTTAATTCCGCATGCTGGATGACGGATGGATTATAGTAATCCAATTTAACATAATTAATGTCAACTATGTAATCGTGTTGCACAAACTAACCAAAAAATAAAAAAAATATATTACGACAGGGTAAAAGTGATTACAATGCTTGATACTTGCCATCACTGTTGCGCCGATAGAAAATATAAATATCACTACATTCCAGTACATCTTGAACGTATTCCCAGGATCATAAAAAAATATGAATATTTCGTGGCGAAATTTATCGCCATTATCGCAACGAATAAAATTTACAGATGTAATCTCATACATAGTTGTTCGCGTTTAGCGTTGGGTACATCAGCAATTAGCATAAACATTAGTGGTTGTTCCTTGCTAAAATCTGGACAATAATCTGCGTAATTACAAGGTTAAATGTATATCAGTTTCCAGTGTCCCTATTGTTAGGAAATATTTTCCTGTTATATTTCGTTTTAAAGTTTGGAAAACGCAAGTTTGTTTGAATAGGATTATTCGGGTTGGTTTGCGAAATAAAACTCGTTATTAAATAAATGAAATGCGTTTTATTTAGGCAATTCATGTAGCAAAGTAAAATTGCAAGCATTCTCAATATATTATAATAATTTGCAGAGTATTAAAATCCCGTTGACAATTGCCACTTATTTTGATATTAAGTAATATCGTTACCTCGTCTAAGCCAAATGTTACAGCAAAGCTAATAATTATAAACTGGATAGTTTCGAAACGGTAAACTCAGTAATAATAATAATACTGCCACTGCGCTCTACAACAATCTAGTGATCTCCAATATACACGAAATTTCAATATTGTGTACATTAAGTTTTATAAAAATATCATTATACACAAATAAAACATTTATAAAATTCCTACTTAACATAAACGTTATAATATTCGAATCTGTTCGCTTCATATTAGTGCACATCTTTCTAGCCGCGAGATCCCACAACATATTCATCATTTATGTCGATTTTTTCCTTTGCTATCTTTCCGCACGACTTCGAAATGTATCTACATTTGTTTAAAACAGGTGACTCTTACTAACTTACTAAGGTTTTGACAGCGGAAAATCAGCGAATCTGAAGGTAGGCAGCACTTTACATCATAAGTACGTACATGAAAAGCTTGCGTATGTACACATTTTCTTTGTTACTATATGTACTTTTCGATTCCAGCTAATGAATGAATTTCATTCTGTTTCCATCGAGTAATGAGTCCAGCAATGCATTGCGATAGCTCGAATTTCTGCGATCAAACACACACGAAGTCTAATTAGACGATGAGTGAACTTAAGCTAGAGTATTTGTTTCCGTTGTAAGAAAGCAGCCGAATTACAGTGTGAGTGAGAAAAAAATAGTGTATACTAATTTATAAGACTTGTATGTTCTACATATTTATAATCTTACTTTTCTATTTAATATTTGCCAACGGTATACTGAAAGCGTTCATTCATAAGCATTGGATCGTAAGTATATTTGGGGGGGTTTACGATTTTTCTCCCACCACATCTCCACTGCCTGAGCCACTTACGTATGTTGGTAAGATAAACCGATAAGCAGCGCATTCTTATTACATAGGAACTTGTATTCCTCCCCAGATGCGCACTTGTAGAAGGTATTCTGCGCGACAATATGGAGAATTTTCTAGGTGTAGTTTTCTAAATGTCTCATTATCGTTAGTGAGCATATCGATTGATGTAACAACAAATTTATTCAGCATTTTCGTTTTGGAAAAGTGAAAATAGGTCACTGTGAGTGATATACAAGCTGCGTATAAAGTATTGCACCAAGTGGAATAACGTGCAAGTGGTAACACATCTGGGTTGATACTAGGTACAGTTACACTATTTATTATAACCCACTTTTTGACGTAAGTCCCACCTGTTTTGTGGAAGGACCCCCCTCCTCACCCTCTATCATTTCTTTTCTTAGGAACAAGGGTGTAACTTTAAAGCGCCGCCGCCATATTTGCTTAACAACTGTCAAACATCTTCCAAAACGACGTTGTAAATCATATTATACATAACCTCACTTATGGTTGCGTTCACATACATGCGCCAACAAGCTACGTTCATAGTGAATAAAACAGAAATTTGCTGTTGTAATAGGGGATCACTACCCGAATATTTATTCGGGTTACTACAGTTAGTAACTTTGAAATTAGTGTCAACGAGTAATATGAATGAAATCAAACGTGTCTAATTACCAATAATTGTTGATTCCGGCGATAATAAAGATCACCATTCGAAGGTTGGTTGTCTTTAATGATACTCAAGTTGGTGCTCATCGTTATATTTCAGAAAGATCAGTAAGAAACCTACTAAAGTGGTATAAACTGCACCCCTTACTAGAAGCCACATTTAGTTGCTGGATATATCTGCAAACGATTTTGGCCGTGGGGTGGAATTCGCGGAAATTATGACTAACAAAATTGAAATTAAAGAGAGGATTATCGTTTTTTTTTTCGGACGAAGCCACTTTTATGGTAAACGGTTCTGTACATAGGCATAATTGCTAATATTGGCATACTAATAATCCACATGTAAGCAGAAAAGTTAGTGTATGAAGTGGTATCATTGGTCCATTCCTTTTACGCGGAACTCTAACATCAGCTGTCTGCCTAAAACTACTACAAAATCAAAATTAAATGAATCCACAACTTGTGCATCCCAAGGCGGTATCCCACCTAATTTTGGTCAACAAGTTTATGAATATTTGAATCACAAGTTTCCAGAGAAATGGATTGGACGAAGCGGACAGAATGGCCTTCTCGCCCGCAGACATGACTCTAATGGAGACATTTAAAAAGTTTGATGTGTGTCAATAGAGCAATGTAGAAGCTCGGATTGACAGGAAAGATTACTGCACAACACCTTCATCATTCATCAGAAGCCTTTGTAAGACGACTTTATTTCTGTCAAGAGGGTGATCAATGTTTTCTTCGCGTTCGTTTATTTATGGCTATCTCTATTTCGTTGTCTAGAATGATTTTTATTTTTCACGTTTTTTTAAAAATTATTTTCAATACGCAGCCTTATATGTACTGTATCTGTATTTTTGAGTAAATACCTATCAAACGATGCAAAGTTAAACCTTTCTCCGACGAGATAGCGGCCGCTATCTTATTTATCCTGCACCAGTTCTACAAAGCAACAAAAGCTTATGTTAAAAAGTGGGTTATAACAAACAGTTTAACGCTATCAATTATTATATCGAAATGTTTTACCGTTTGCCGTTATTTGACTTGATGCAATACTTTATACGCACCCTATATTTAAATTTCAAACGATTTCGCGGTTTTCAAAAGCAATTTTTAATATTGCCAGGCCAAAATTGACTTCCATCCGCCAATATAGCCAAGGAAGAGGCAATTTTTAAGTAAGTTCTTACATAGGAAATGTGTTTCACGTTATTATTGTTTCCACTCTTCATAATTTTACTGCGGATATTTGTAATGTTGCATACCTGATATAAACTGGTATAATAATATGAATAAAGTTTAATAACAACATTCGTGGTCGGCCGCTTTATCCTTACAACGTAAACTCTTCCGTATTATCGCAAACACGGTGTCTTATATCTACTTATCATAGTTACTCTCCATTAAAGTACACAAATACTATCTTTTTTTTTAATATATATTTATTTACATATTGGTCTGCGAACCAGTGAAGAAGCACTTCCAGTGCATGAACAGCAGCTACATTTAAAGCTGGTGTTGTATAAGGACTGTTAATACGTATTACGTGGTCAGTATTTTTTTTTTTTGCTTTCGTACACATTAAAAACTCATTATGCCATAAAAGATATCGATAATGTACACACAAACAAATGATGTAATGCAATATAGACTAAGTTGATTGGTAAATTATAGGTTACTGGGCAATTAGTATTAAATTGAATTTGTAACATGATAAAATCCAAGTGAATAAAATAAATCTTGAACAAACCACACATGGCTTTAATTAACGATACATATATATCTTGTATATACCGGAGTGTAAGATATTGAAAGACACTTTTGATATTTATAAAAAACGTGTGTATGTACTCAGTATAGATAAATTAAATTACAATTGAAAAAATCATGTAACTTATGCGAAACATTTATGAGGGTGATTGAGGGTATAGGATTTAAGACGGTTTTCGATTGCAGTAATTGGTTGGAAGTAACACGCTTTTTTCGCGGCCATCATTTTGTAAGTACCGACTTCTTGGGTTTTTTTTATATTTTTCCAATCAATCAAAATAAATTCTTAGCGTTTCGTCAATCTTTTAACTAATTGCGTACTGTGTTTTATTATTATGATTAATATATGACTCGTTTGGTTGCGAAACCAGATATATCACTAAAAAAAAGGTGGCTACATAAAATATTATCAGTGGCGACTCGTCGGTGGTGGCAGACAAAAATATAATTAAAGAAATTGAAAATTTTGAGACAATTTATTTATTTTTAATAATGATAATAATAAATGTTCAACGTTTGTGGCTACCGCTGCCCACCTATTAATAATACTCACGAGCCTACATCCTATAAATTTCAACGTAGAAAAGAGTAACATTTTCGACATATGTACTATCAGCTCCAATCATAATGTCGTATGTCTGACAGGAGTGTAATGGACCGAGCGGTCGGCTACACTTCTGGGAGACGCACGACATTATGGTTCGAACTATTATGGTACAACTTTAATTGGCATTAAGCAATTTGTTTCCTCACGTGTCGCATTCCCATAAAACTAATGGCCATTACGAACAGCGATGCCGATTGAAACGGGCCATCTCCGGCAATCAGTTATAATCGTCCATCATTTTAAAAATACCTATCAAATGTATATAACAATCTATAAATGTAGAATTTGTTAAGTTACTATGGTTGTTTTGTTTACATTTACAAGAATTTTTAAGAGGTATACATTTATATTCTCCCATTGTTACATTATTAAAAACATAATAATAAAACAAAAAAAGCTATGGCCACCTAAAAGAAACATTCTGCTTGTGTTCTGCCATTATATATTTATATATCGATATATTTAAAATTGGCTTTCTTGGTAATATCGGCTTTTTCTAAATAAATAAATTAGAAATTAATTAAGAAAATATTTCTTTCTTACGTTTCCAACGATAAATTAATTAATAAAATTTCAATTAATGAAGCTACGTATGCTTTTACGACCGGTATTTAATAAATTCTGTTTTCTTCCGGGCTCTCCAGGATGGAAATCATACCATTTGTTTTGAAAACACCCGAGTTCTGTCACTGCTTCACATTATCGCACCCGTTTTTATAAAGCAGCAATTTAAATTTACACGAACTCTAACAATTTCAATAGAAAAGAGGAGAACCGTACAATAAATAAAGTTAGGTGTCCAGTTTTGTGCGCTCGTGCTGGGTGTGGTGTTGTCATGGCGGCAGACTCGAATGGAGGGTTGGAGGATGAACACAGCACTCTGTATGGCAGCGTAGATTTGGATTTAGGTTTTTTTGCTCGAATATCAAATTGTGTATCAAAATATTATCTGTTAAATGTGAACTTAATGACAATACGTTTTTTTCCAAGTACCATTTGTCGAGAAAACTTCACATTGAATAATTTCTCGCCGCTAAAGATGATTGCCGCAGTTGCAAATGAAACGTTTGGAAGAAATTTCAATGGACCACGACCTTTAAACCCGGAAGAAAACAGAAATTTATTATAACATTTCAATTGTAACCGTCTTAATTTTATATATCTTATTTACTGTGTTCTACTAGTTTCGACATTCGTTTTCTTCGGTCGTGCTCACAATAGTCAGAATGAAAGCATATGTCAAGAGTAAAACATGAGTAAATCTCCTGACTGGACGTTGCAGGCGAACCTTCTCCAACGTCGAGCCGGTTTCGATGTCAAATTAATACTGAGTCATCTTATATCTTCGACACACGAGCAACTTTAAATTGGCAATTTGTTTTCTTATATGTCATGTCCTCATAACAAAACTTCGCCGGCTATTACAAATGGCGATCGAGTTTGAAGCGGGCGATTGCCGGCAATCAGTTAAAATCGCTTTCGTTTGTAAATTGGCAATTTACTTAATGGCCATTAAAGTCGTCCGTGTGTCGAAGGTATGCTCTTATTTGCTTCACTTTAAATTTAAAAAAATCAAATTGCAATGAAATAATAAATGAAACCCTACTTTTCATGGGTTAGAATAAAAAGGCGAAAATGTTTCCGAAATAGGTTAGAAAGAGATAAGGATGGAAATCACTATTTTTCTGTGTTCAAATGGAAAACCGGTTTTGCACTTACACGATGATGTATGCAAATCATCACGTGAACACTCCATCTGTTCGGTGAATATAACATAGATACAGCGATTATCTATATAAATAGAAATGTAAATGTTCGTTTGTTAAAAATACAGAATCGCCGAAAGTTGTTCACCGATTGCTTTGAAATTTTGATACAACGTTGCATTGGAATACGAGCCCGTTTTTATATAACCAAAGGGGACTACGCAAGGGGGCGGGGGCTGCCAGATAGAAATATGCAATTTCTTCACCGATTGCTTTGAAAATTTGACACTATGCTGCAGTAAAACTTTTTTTTTAAATTTAAGCTACTTCAATAAATTCATAGTACCACATGTATAGTGTTTGGTCTCTCTTTTCAACAATAAGACCTTATATTTATATTTTAGTAGATAATTTTTTTAAATCAAAATCAAGTCCATTTATTTCATATCAAATTCAGATAAATCGCGCTTTTCAAATCAAAACCAGATACATCTAAAGTATAATTCTAAATATTTAGAGACACCCTAATCTTACAAATGTACCTACACATTTTTTTATACTTCGGAATACTATCTACACAATATCGAAAGATTATCAACAACCAGACAACAGGAAAGGTATTTTCGTAGTTTTCGAACAATTTTTAATGTAATATCTGGTTATGAAACCGAACGACTCATATATAAATGTATTCTGAAATTATTGTATACGCTTGGGTGATGACGATTTCCTTTTAATAAGTTACTTTGCAAGATCTTGCATATAAATGGAAAATATAACATAGAGAGAGTCGTGTAAAGAGGTTTGGGTGTTTTGCTCAAGATTTATTTATAAATAATAAACATATTCAAGTACATACATAGGATATAAAACAATCGATACGTTAACTAAAACAGGAACATGGTTACTGTAACGTTCTTGAAAATTGGGGAAATAAAGAATGTACAAAAAAAGCAATAATAATATCATATACAATTGTTTAAGCAGTCTTCAACAGCTCTTAAAAGTATGTACACAATTGAAATTGTATTACATTTAAATATTACACTGTATTTTCTTGTTAATATTATCTTTATTCCTCTTGGTGCTTATAAGCTACAGAAATATATTATATGTATGTATATATATATAAAAAGAAAAGGGAACGTTTATCCACACTCTTTTAAATCTAAGACATCCTCATAAGTTCTCTTGGGCAACATCGCCAACAAAGTGTAAGGCTTTAAGCACATTAAAGTAGCGTAGTGTTGTAAAATTTTTATATCTTACTAATTGTACTTCATTATAGCTACTTATTCATTATAATTATCGGTATTATGGTATAATAAACGTTTACCTTACATATAATAATTTACGTCGTCCATACAATTCAATATCTAAGGTTAAGTTAAGTGTGAATTTTGATTTATTTATATTTCATCCATATTTTAGTATTACATTAATACCCTTCTCTTTAATTAGGTTTCGAATGCTCAAATTCAAACTGGTGAATAGAGATTGGGGGAGGAGCAGCCGCGCAAGTCTTACATGGTAAATCGATGAAACGAAATAAATAATGAGATATTGTATGCCGTAGGTGTTCCAATCGTTAAATGATGGAATGAGTTTCCGCATCTTTCGCTTCCTGGAATGCTTAGCTGGAGGATTCCCAGCGGGCCAGTTGGATTCTCCTGGAATCGAGAGTGGGGGATAGCAATGATCGTAGGGCAGCAGACGGTAGACTAGTACTGAAATACTTCAACGTAAGGGGCGACTGTAGGTGTCTATGTCTAATTATTTCACGCTCTGCAGGTAAAGGCCAGAGTTCCTGTAATGGAACTAAATTTATATAAAAATCACACTATAAAAATACTACCTTCGATCAAATCAATTTTTATTATTAAATAGTACTAGAATCAATACAAATAACACTAAACCAATAGTTTTTAACTTCTTAAGCGCTTATACCGTATATATTGGTTATACGTGTCTTCCTATATCGTATATCGCATGCGGTTTAGTCATTGTACATATGAACAGAGTTGTCTTGTACGGTGAATTGATCTTTATTTTATTTTTGTGGTGTTTGTGTTTATTGGAAGATATAAAAGTTTACACGAGGTTTTAGTTATTTATAATCAAGGGGGTTTTGTATATTCTGATACTTTGGAGCGTCTTTTTTCCTCTTCCCGAGTTAAGACCAATTCAAGTGAAATCAGCGATGAAGATTGGAAAGTTTGCTAGGCACCACCTACACGGACACGGCACCAATAGGCAAGATGCCAATTTTTTCGTTAGGGGAATTTCGCCGTACAAATTACGGTGGTACTTCGAAGTTTTTGTCCAGAAGTGCTGGCTAACGACTAGCTTCGCGGTACAGTACGGTAGAAGAGTGGCGCCACCTGCTTTCTTACAGTACCGGACTCGGGTCCATAAGTCAGGAAAAGAACCAGTTGTTATGGGGGAAGTAAGAAGTAATTCGACGAAAATAAAAAGATCACGGTTGAGAGTAAAATAATTGTCCGAAATTCGTCGAGGTCAATTTGCAAAGGTGTCGGTTTGAAATACTTTAGGTATTTCCAACAATATGCCGAACATATGACGCTAGAATAGGCATAAATATACACAACAATCGTCAATTGATTTGTTTGATCGATGGACGATACATATATACGGGAAAAAACCAGTACGTTGATGGATTTACAGGTTATGTCGGTCCATAACTAGGTAAAATATGACTAATGAGCAAAATAATACGCAATCATGACACAAACAAAATACATAAATAAATATGCGCTCAGTAAGAGTACACACGTGGTTATATAAATAACTCAGGGACAACAATGCTTAAAGCCGCATTAAGATATACAAAAATTCGTGAATGGGCGTGTATACGTATAGCTCAATTTCAACGACTTCTTGCAAAAAAAAAGAATAATAATTTGCTGAATAGACAGCTGGGCTACCAATGTTTTGATAAAAAAAAACAGGAAAACATGTACATAATCAGTTGTGAAGAGGTTCTAAATTATCAGACTAAGCTACAGTTATTTATAAGCGCCAGGTTAAAATACAGTAGGCTATAATTAGAATATCGGATTCGAAGTTCATCACATAGATCATACAAAAAGTTCTACTACTTTATTTGTCGCTTCGTTAATCTTGTGACATTATGTACGTGAAACTAACAGAAATGATGGATTAAAACTGACATTGAATTTACTTCTGCAAAAACTAATCAATTATAACAGATTTAAGACTAAATTTCGTGATGTGAACTACATGAAATGGGGTTAAGTTTGTCGCTAACGATCAAGTCTATAACTGATATCGATCGGTGTAGGTAGCGTGGTTGTAACGTCGCCAATATGGACGCTGGCCTGGAGAAATACGCGGGGTAATGATAAAATAACGAAATTGTGGACTTATCTGTCTGAAGCGGGGAGTGTCCTCTCTACTACGGCTACTACAGCTTGACGTGCAGTAGGGGCTGGCTGGAACGTTTAACTGCGGTGTTTCACTATCGGCACAAAACGCCTTTGATCGTTCGTGGAAAACAGCAACAGAAAACCCCAGAAGTACTTCCGGAAAACTTGCAACTCCGTCTCCACAGACTTTCAGAGTTACACGGCAATATTCATGGCAAACTAGCTTTCTAACTATACATACACTTGAACTTGTTCCTACATTTCGGACAACCCCTTACGATGGCGGACTTAACAAGCAGCAAAAACAACAAACAAGATTTCTCAACACCGGCTTTTACCATTTCTTTTTTCTCGACTCTCGCGTTTTCTAGGGAAAGCGAGAGCTTCGACCAGCATCCGTATCTCGTCAATCGCGCGATGTAATAGGTATCCAATAAGGAGATTTCGGCGAGATGTCCATATACGATATAAGAATCATTTCCACAAAACCAAGAAAGCACAGTTCGCGGTAAGGATTAGAGCGGTGCCGGCCTTGAAAAGGGAATTATATCCCTATCAGCGGCATTTCATGTGTTTCTTTTAGGCGGGGTTTTCGTCAATAGAACTTTGCAGTGTTTGAAAGGGTCTTATAAAATACAAAAAAAAAAACAGCGAATGAAAAATATATATACATGTAAGGAAACAACGACTTAAAGGTGAAATATGTTTTGTTACATTAAAATATACATCTCTTAAGATGTGCTTAACAGAATTCATATAAATCGGAAGTCACAAGCGGGTAAAATGTACTCGCTCTAGTAAAAATAGGAAAGAGAATCCGGGGATACTATTACAGCTAGTCCGGCGGCATTTAAAACGTTACAGCGGCGCTTAAGGAGTTAAAAAGTTGAGACACGTGAAAGTCACATTATTCATATAAAATCACAGTATTTACCTGCAGAGACTGTACCTCATCTCAGGACTCCGTACTCTTGCTTTTACGTCCTGTAAGAGAACCGACAATGGATTTCAGTGCCGCTCCAAAACCTTTTCCAGGTGTATTTAATGTAGACTGACTTCTACCGAGACCCTGTGGATGTGCATCTAAACACTTTTGATATCGCAGCTATTAAAGAAGAAAGAAAAGCCTAGAATATTCCAAAGCCACCCGTATATGAATAGATGAAATTACCTTACAAGCCGCTTCTATAGTTTTACAAAGTGCACCAGAAGAAGGTTCGCAGTGGAACACGTGCGCCATAAATGTGTCTTGAGCGGTGTGCATTATGAAAGCGCACTGCTTGACATGTTTACCTATTCCCAAGAATGAGAGGTATCTCACTCTGCATTCGGTTATTAATCTATCATCCTATAAAATTTAAATAGTAAAAGTAATATAACTTTAACTTCACTATCATTACTTACGTTCGGTTGCTGTATAGTGATCATAGACGGCGCCACAGCAACATTAACAGATTGCCATTGATCCTGCGGTATCGTCGTTACCAACCGTTCAATGGCGTCATTCAGAATTTCCATACCTGTCGCCTGAGTAACCTGAAGAGAACCCAAATACTGAGCCCGCAGTATTTTTTTGGGTTCTTCCATCGGCGTAGGGAACGATTGTGCTGAAAAGTAGCCTGGCATTAACAGCGTGATCTGGTTAGTTCTATCTATGCGTTCACTTACTGACTAGCGCTTGACTGTTCCTGTTGGATCGCCTGTGTTCCGTGGGTAAGTTAGTGGGTCTGGTGGCTAAACCGCGACCGTTGATATCTAGGGGTTTGGCGAGGTTTTGCTGAAGGCTGCGCTCTATCATGATCTTCTTGCAAATATCCCTCAGAGTGTTCGCGATAGTTCGTGCCGGCATATCGCATCTGAAGACGTGGCACATGTGTTTGCGGGTGCTTCTATCTCTGGCGACATATGCAAAGTCCCTAAAGGATAAATTAGAAATTAAAGATATTGTCTTCGTTTTTATATACAATTAGGAACATGCAGATATATCGATTTCTAATAATTTAACAGTATTGATTCTTCTTTCAGACTACAATTACATCGAATATGTTTTCTTACAACAATAGTTCAATATTATTAATAATATTACTAATCATAATTTTCTGTTTCGGTGTTGGAATTGTATGAGAATACATATTTGCTGTAAAAGTAGCCTTAAAGTTATCATGCATTTGTGTAAGGTGCACGTTACATACTCCTAAGTTTCTCTCTTATAACAATTCAGTGTAGACATGCAAGTAATTTGACATTACGTCGTTTGTGCACAAACATGCTGGAGAAAAGGGAATACCAGTAAGCATTACCTTTCCCTGTCGATCCGAAAGATGCGCAAAAGACAAAAGAAAAATGTATTATTACTTTTGAAAAGGACTAACTACAGCAGAAATATATCACCTAAATATCTTCAGATTTAATTGACTTCAAAATACTGTTTCCCCTACTTTATGGCATTACTATTGATAGCAGTGATTAGAACTATTGTTATAATCTTTTCGTTCATATCCCGTAATCCTCACTGTTCTACGAAAGCCTATGTAAAGGGAATATAGTGGGGAGCACAGTAATATATGACCGAGAGCACAGATGCACACATTAGTTTGCTAATATTGAGCGCGTCAGAATATGTTCGTTGTACGACAAATATTCCAAAAGATATGTGATAGCTCCAAGATTTATTAACAAATCTAATAGTTAAACAAACTTGCTGTGACTAATACGCAGTATCGAGGAATCCACACACCACAAATTGTTTTATTAGAATTCGGGACAGATGTTTCAAGAGCACATCGGCTCTCATTGTCAACTACTTCCGTAATTACTGTGCATTAAATGACCTTGACTTATCAAGAAATAAAGATGCCTTATCAAGTCTTTTTAGTTCGTTAATTCCGCTATAAGTTTGTACCAGTGTCCGATCTTAATCAAACAGCTTATAAGAAACCGATAATCTTGCTTTGAATGCGCTCAAATATCGTACATGCATTATGAATTGATTATAAATGTTCTCCCTCTACATTCTGATCAGTGTGCTTGCATTTCTCATTACATTCCCCATCACATGGGTTTCCATAGAATTACTGCAAGTGTATTTATACTAACCTCCCATTATCCCTTCCAACGCCCCAAACTCTTATCGTGTGTATTGGCTGGGTGTTGAGAACAGTCAAATTTTCTGGATCGATCAGTTTGAGCGCGCCTTCGTCCAAGTCCATGAACAAATCTTTACCCTGAAAGGCACAGATGATAAGCACAGCGCAAATAGAGGCGATAAAACACGAATTACATCTCCCCATCTTCCTACGACATCTAGCAGGTCGTTGCGTCCCAAAGACAAATCAACTATGCATTTATTAACTGCCTTACTGCTGCGCTCCGGAGTCAAATCTTCCTCCGCGATCTCCACCCAGCCCAGAGATCTCACCGCAAATCGAATAGGACGTTCTTTGGACTCTGGTTCTGGCCTAGCCGGATAGCTTCGTCGCCTGAAAATTTAAAATCGAATTAGTTCTAATCTACTGCGCTTCTGAATATGATTAATGGGAAACGTACTTAAGAGCGAGATCGTCTTTTCTCTTTCTGTCCTCGAACTCCATATCCAGTGCTGAGCTCGTATTGCTTCTTGTGACCGTGTTGATAATTCCGGTGTCGAATTTGGACACGAGCATGTCCGTTTCCTTGCCGAAGCCATTTTTGTTTTCGGATTTTTCCGTTTTCTCTACATTTGGTATTGTTGGGGCTTCTCGTTGTATGGTACCGCTTTTTATGTGCCAATAATAAGGGCCATCATTGTCTAGTAAAATTAAAGTAAGTTATTATTTTCGAAATTCATGATCATTAGGGGACTTGAAATATTGGAAGAAAAGAAAACTGATATACAAAGAAGTTAAGTTAGAGAAGTTAATAGAAGTATTAGTTAACATAATGGAGTTATATACTTGACAGGTTTCTCATAGATTGGCTTTACTTTATCACATGTGTGTTTTTGTTACTATTATTTTAGAATGCAAGTCAAGAAAAGAACATAACGAAAGAAATATGCAGGTTTTTGGCACTTAGCAGTAAATATTTAGTGAATTTTGAGCAATTAAGAACTTGTGGTACAGATAGAAAACGTTGAAAACAATTTCAGTTCGTATAAAAGCGTCCCTAAACAGTCGACTTTAAAAGTACTCAAAAACATTCTCTGATTCCTCCTTCGCGCGGTGGAAGTGAAAAATAACACCCAAGATAATCTACAAAGATCGAGCAACTAGCCCCGACACTTCATCCCACCTCCGACGACAAAAAGAACGCGAAGAAAAAGGCGAGGAAGATAAATTGTACCTTCATGTTTTTCCCATCCAGGTGGTAGGTCGGATTCGTCGTTCCTCTCTTTGTCCGGGGAAATGGTGTCGATTTCATCGAGGGACTTTTGCTGTTGTTGTTGCTGCTGTTGCCTACGTTTCACCGGGAGCGCATACAGGTCGTTATTTAACTGACCGGCGATGTGCGGAATAGTCATTTCCTCTTCCCTGTTGTCCTTTATGGCGGCCGTCTTCTCCGATTTTTCACAGAGACTGCAAGAAAAGAGAGTCCGTTAAGGCAAGCCGACGGATAGCAAACGTGTTTCCGAAATCGTCAAGGAGTATAGCGTGGTAGGAGGTGACGCGTCCTCCGTTTTGTGTATGTTGTGGATGTACTGTCTGTGGATTGATTGCATTGGGTCTTTTTTAAAAAATATCTATGGAAAGGGGTATCCATAGCGAAATGTAGGAAATACCTTTTTCAAGTAATATTTTTGGCATCGCCTGATATTGCTTGATAACACATAATTTTTCATTACCAACACCCACACAACAAATTCCCATTTTGCACCATTTTAAAAGTAATCATATACACTGCGAGAGATCAACCTATAGTCATCCATAGTAGTCTAGTAGTTGTAACTATTTAGGCCTAGCTAAACGATAGATACGTTAGTTGTGTATTGGTTATCGAGTGGAATTCCAAATTTTTCCTAATTCTATTTGCCGTTTGCAATTAATTTAGCGTTACTGCATACGAAATATATTGGATCCAAACATTATAGAATGGTAGCAGAAATTTTGTGGACAGATTGGGGGATTGCGTTTTCCAATTAGGTGATTGTTTTGAACATCTAATTCTAATAAAATTTATGGTTTTTTCGGGACAAAATTGTTTTTTTAGATATTTTAAAGAAAATCTATTGAATATTCGTTGGTTTTTTTTAACAGAGCTATTTAGTTTTTAAAAGCGCTTTTATTATCGAATCTGCTCCGGCAGGAATGTATGACGTTTTTAAAAGAACTCAGACATTTTTTTATGAAATCAAATTTTTGTTCTTTTAAGAGATTTAATACAGTTTGCCATTTCATAATAATTTGAAGAAACGTAAAAAAAGCAATTAAACACGGAAGATGACGTCCTCTAGTTGATGACCGTGTTTATCTCTGCACTCCTCCAGATGAGTACTCAAGTTGTCCTTACATCTTCTTCTCGAACTGAGAAGACGTCGTATTCCCATTGTAAGGGAATTTTTATAGCAAGACGGGGCAACTTGCCATACTTCAAGGGAGTCTATGGCTTTGTTAAGGTAGCTATATCCAGGGCGACTCATTTCGCTGTGCAGGGTAATCGAGTGACCCCAACGATCGCCTGACCTGTCCTCCTGCGACTACTTCCTATAAGGGTACCTCAAGGCCCGTGTTTTAATTGAGCAACCCCGTACTCTTGCAGAGCTTTCTGCTGTTATCGTACGATTCCGGCCAACATATTACCAAGATGTATGGACAACTTGACTGACTACGCCATCTACCCATCTAGCGCCATTTAGCGGGACGCCATCTATCGTACTTAGTTAGCGTTGCTTTTTTTAGTTTTTTTTCAAATTTTATGAAATGGAAAATTATTAAATCTGTTAAAAAAGCAAAAATTTGATTTCATACAAAAATGACTGAGTTCAGATTTTTAAAAAAAAGTCATACATCCCTGTCGGAATTTATTGGTCACCTTGTCAATAAGCATTGCAATGCATTTATTGCGTCTATCGTCCAAGCACTGACTTCGTGTAACATCGGATGACTATAGGACGATCGCTCTTACTGTATATTTTGTCAGAATTTTGGATTTTAATATAAAAAATTCACCACAGCACAATGTCGTTACTACACAACTAAAATGTTTTGTGCGTTACATGAAATTATAGTATCAACAACCGCATCATAGTAATTGTTCATTAGAAATTCTATCGTTTTTAAAACCTTTTTGACTGGTTAAAAGATAAACCGTTAATTGCAGATAGATATCTTAGGCACACTTAATTAACATTAATAAATTTCGAAATTGAAACGGGGAAATATTACTTTTTCTGATGACATCATTCTACATTCGTTTCATGTGTATTCATTAATTAATATTTATTACAATTTACGTACTTCTTTCGTGGACTTGTAAGTATAGCGTCCAGGGGGTTCATGGAGTTCCCGTTGTTCTCATCGCCCCTACAACAAAGAATTTGTTGTAAATGGCATGTTAACAAGCAAGAAGATACTCTACTTATACTTGTTTTGTATTGATAAATACAGTATTCTTATTCTAGCGATTTAGTAGACATTATGCTGTAAGTGTGATGCTGTGATGATAATCGTAGTGAATGACTTGAAACGATTCATCTGGCTACTAACAATCTCTTATACAATTACATATGCTGCGGTACTAGTTTAATATTGATGTGACATTTAATAATATAAATTCACAACTGCAGATTTATCAATGTAGAAAAGTTTTAAATTTTATAGCAACGAATTGTAAGTAATCAAAGGATAGGACGAAAATAAAATCCTTGTTTACTCACCAATTGACATCAATGAGAACATAACACAAACGCTACGTAATAATTGTCACCAAGACTTATTGCCTTTTGCAAATTAAGTTCGTTAAATATTGCGAAACCGGAACTTATCGAAACTTATGGAAAAGGGTCGAAAACAACACATAAATAGAAAGATAGATGCAGTGCATGCATATGTATGACGTGCATCCATCTCTTCGATGGGGGAGACTTCCAGATCGATATGTGCAAACTCTGCAGTTTTTGGACAATTCGGAAATGAAGCGTAAGTTATCCGAATCGCATTTGCCGGTTGAACGATGTATTTCATAAAATACATCGATTTTATTGATGCTAGGATATCTCAAAGGCTTCGGGGAATATGAAGATGTACGCCTTAAATTGTGCATAACTTGTGAAATAAGAAATAGAAATCCAATAGTCCCCTTAATTTTTGTTAATGACCATATTATGTATGCATGGGTGTTTCTATGCTGAACAAGTAATTGGAACGATTGGTTTTTATTCTAATTAAATAGAAATAGCTCAGATTTATCAAAGTAAAAACTTCAGCTAAATCTTAGATTGTTTCGTTTTCTTTTTAAATAAATTGGAACAAAGTCTCTGTGTACATTATTATGGTGTCGGAAATTCTGATATTTGAAACATTGAGGTATAAACCCAATACTACCCCAAAGATCCCGTTTTCTTATAGATGTAGGGTTGCTCATTTTCAGAAACTAAATTCAGTTTGTTCAATTAATGGAACGAGAGGTATGTTAATCTATATATTGAAGCTATGTTATAAAAGTAATATATTATTCATAAACCAGCCTGGTTCTTAGTTTCATTAATTTTTTTATCAATTATCCATTTGGCGAGTATTATATGTGGTGTTGGTAGTACGGGAATATAAAAAAAGTATTAACAAACTGTCAATACTTTACGCTGAAGATCGCAATGTAGTTACTGAAGTTCAATTGAATCTCTCTTATTTCAGGTCATTGGCACCAAGGTTCTCTCGGTTAGACGAAAAACTCGGATAATACTTGTACTGATGCTATTTTTTTCTTTTAAAGGAATAACTAATCTTTTTCAAACAAACAATAACTAACCTGTTATTAAAACCTCTAAAAAATCTTTAGCTTATTGTTAGCGCATGTACCTATAAACTAAATAAAGTGGCTAATTTTAATTTTGATTTGCACCATATATTCAAGTTGAGCCTGTTTCATCAAAAAATAACATTTTCTTTTGCAAAAAATGTATTGATTATGTATCACATAGCAGGTATTAAAGTTTTGTTAAAAAAGACAAAAATTCCGGTAAGGCCAGATCTATGCAAAAAATGCATTTCAAACATCTTTACGTACACATGCAATTTACAGATACAAATATATATTGTAATGATAGAAGCGACTGCATTTTATTTCCTCCTGTCACGAATGATTATTGCTAAACTGACCAAATAATAAAGTTAAGTCATCTGTATATGCAGATAAACGTGTAAAAAGGTATTCAATTGAAATTCGGATAAAGTGGAGTGTAATAACATTAATGATCGGTTAATATGGAGCTACATTTTCATAATGTAATCGGTTAAAAATAGACTCGGATAATAGAGGTTCTACTGTATATAGGTATTCAAATCTATAAGGTGTATCATATATTTTATATTTAATTTCCATCTGACAGTCTTATTTTCATTATTTATTTTAAAGCAATTATTACACTAATAAGATGTGAAATTTGAGGTTTTAGTCCCACAAGTTATTCACCTAACGTAACCCAAAACTTGAACCATTCCCAATCCAATTAAACCGGCATTCATTTCAAAGTTTCATATGTACCTGCTCCTAGTTTTCACCGGGTATATACGCACGGACATATTTTCAAAACGGCACGTTCACCACCGTACACATAACTGGCAAACTTCAAACATATTCCGAAATTACGTAAGCCCTTCGATTTCGGAAAACTACTTCACTCCCCTTCACTGCCCTCGACTGCGCCGAAATTGCGGAGCTTTCTGTCGTGTCTCGCAAGACGCCTAAACAAGTCATTCTCGGGATTAAACGAGTGCTCGAATCTCGGAGGGTCGAATTTAGGGGATAAGAACGCGCCGTTCGCTCGGGAAAAAACGCGCTACCCTCGTCGACTAGGAGGACGATCGGGATGTGCAGAGACGGCGCCGAAAATGAAGCGACCGCCGCCAAAGCGGTACCGCTTATGACGGCGGAAAAAAGCGACTCTTCGATGTAAACAAGACACTTAAATAAGGCACGGGAAATGGGTTAGTTGAACTTCTGTTATTCGTTGTTCCCTTTCTTCTTCTGGTTTCCCTCGTTCTTTTCCTTCCGTTATGTTTGCGAAAGAGTAATAGTTACTGCTGAGCGTCTATTTCGTACAAACAACTTTATCGGAACATATATCTTATCTTGGCGACAATGATTTTATTGGGAGATATACGGGGAGAAGCTGATAGGATTTTCTGTTACTGCTAGAAGTTTGAGTAATCTTTGAATTTAGCGCTGCATATACATACAATCATTAAGGTCTTAAAGGACTTCAACTGTCCGAAAAACTTATACAATCTATTTAACGATTCCTTCACTGCAAGGTTAGGAATTTCAGAAGTTAATGAAGTACAGAAGGACCAACAAGAGGCCGTTCACAAGGTTCGTGTTGTGTTCTCTGGGATTCTGGAATATTTAGTACGATTCCTTGCTTAATTTAGACTTTACCAATCAGACAAGGCTTTTGCTGAAGATATAGCAATTTTAATGAAAGGAAAACCAGTGTTAGAGCTTCAGACATTATCAATATCGAAATGCAGAAGGTGGTGCTTTGGGCAGACAGTAACAAAATTCAATTTAAGGAAGCAAAATCTCAAGTAATGTTAATGATGTTAAGGGAGCCATCTATAATGAGTAAAGGTTAAATATTTTTCTAAATTAGATCAAATTTGACGATCACGTTAAATATAGATGTGAAAAATGCATTCATCAACATTTGGCAATATTTGCAAAAATTAAGTGGGAAATCAGACAAGAGGCAGACAAGAAGGTGCAGTTGTGCCTATTCTATCATATGCTATACTAGTATGAAAAAACGGTTGACAGAGGAAAGCAAACCAGAGAGAATTTGAAAGAGTACAAAGGCTAATGAATATAAGGATATTAAAAGGATTTAGGATTCTATCATACGATGCATCATGCGTACTTACGGGTGATACCCCTATAAATTTTGTCTAATTTTTCTAAAGTATTTGAAACCATCCTGTACAACAATATTTATCATTCACTTAAAGACATCTCCCCTGCACAGCATGGTTTTGTTAGCAAACGTTCCACTATTACTAACTTAACTTGTTTTACGTAATATATGTTGGAGTTTTTAGTTTATCTATACCGATTTTCAGAAGGCTTGTGATCAGATCGACGATAGCATTCTGATTGATAAACTACGGAGACTAGGAGTTTCACCAGGTTTGCTTAATATTTGTAAGTCATACCTTATTGATAGAACGCAATATGTTTAGTTTCGTGGTGTAAGATCAAGCATAATAAATCCTACGTCAGGTGTACCGCAAGGATCCAATCTTGGGCCACTTCTGTTTGTGACGTTTATAAATGACACCTTGCACTGATACCTTACACTGTGAAATCTTACTTTATGCAGACGACACGAAGCTCTTTTATAAAATTGAGTCATTGAATGATTGCAAAGAGATCTGGATTTAGCGGTTTCATGGTGTGAAACTAATCACCTACAGTTGAACATCAATAAATGCAAGACAATCACCTACACACGAAAACAAAATATAGTAAGGCATGACTACATTGTATCGCATACTATACTCCAGCGTTGTAATACTATGAAGGATTTCGGGATTATTTTTGATAATCAACTTACTTTTGTTGAACACATCAACGATATGTACGACTTCATTTACAGAAATTGCAAAGATTTTACTGACACGAGCTGCCTTGTAACATTATATAGGCCAAATATCTGGCATCCAGTGTATAATCTACATGTGCAACACATTGAATCTATACAAAGGAGATTTTTAAAATATTTAATGTGTATTCAGGATGGAACGTACCCGGAGAGAGGCTATAGTTATTCCATTATGTTATCAAGATTTAATTTCACCTCTGGAAATTCGACGTAATATTTCGTACAATAAATTATTATATAACATCTATAACACTATAGAGGTGGTTGTCCTTTTTTGCTGGAACATATATATTTCAAAACACCGAGATTAACACCACCTGACCTTCTACATCCCTAGAAGCAAGACAAATGTTTTATTAAGATCCTCTGTATCATTGATGTGCGGGCATTTTAATTTGATTTGTAACCATTGTGACAAACATTATAGCAAGTTTTCAGAAATTATGACCATCATGTCTAATCTTTAAAATTTTCAATCATTTTTTTCTCATATTCACACTAACCCTTTCAATAATTTTTTCGACATTACATATTAGTATTTAACTTTGCGTTGAAATTTATTATTCCCACGCACTAGTATTTATACTTATAATTTTTCATGTTGTTTTTATGTATGTCTTTCCTGTCCTTGGGCTGTTTGCCTGTTGGAAATAAATATTATTCTAATTTTGAAATTAAACATCTAAACATTTAACCTTAAGTACAATTTAATGTTTTTTTCTCACCAGCGTTTGAAGAAAGGTTTTTATTTGAAAAAATGTATTTTAGTTTAATATGATGGGAAATATCTACTTTATACTTAATTTTCCTTCCATGCAACTTCAAACAAACAAATAAGAACGTAGGTACGTTACGTATTGTGTATGAAAACAGTTTTTTAGAATTTCACCGATCTCTATTCATTCGCATTGCATAACCATATTCTAAGTAAATCTCGAAGGCGATTCCCTTCCGCTCCGATATTTTGTAGTTGTAGAGAATATCTGTGCCCGTCTTATGCGACCGCCTTTGATCTGATAGCAGATACGTAGGGTTTTAGCTTTTCTCATCGGAGCGACCGTAATATCCACCTTCCCTATTAAGGATCCACTGATATCCCACGGCACAGCGCCAATATCGATATTCCTTTGAGATACGTGCAAGTGTGTGTCGATACCGCGCGAAAGGACTGCCGCATCTCTATTTCACTTCCGCTATTGGGTCGGTGTATCTTTGCGGAAGGGTGTAAATTGTATTCGAGCGTGTTGACAATTTCTTGTAGTAGGTACGTCGGCTTTTTTATATATTGGTTGATATTTGATTATAATTGAAATTGAAAATATATTTACATCAAAAAAAGGCATTTCAAAAAATGCTCTGATAACTTTTATTATGTAATATAAAATATGCGCGCCCTTGGGATACGTTTTAGTATATATATATACTAAAACACATCCTAAGGGCGCGCATAGGTACGACATTCGAAAACTCGTGGAAGGCACCACCAGTCGGGGAATTGTTTTTTCGGATCGGGAGTATTTTTCCCATTGCAAGTATATTAATCGACAAAATTGAAGTACATATATTTGAAAAAAAAACAGAGTATACCAGATTTATGGCGACTCAGAGGGTATTTATCGATCCGATTTTTAGACTGTGTCGGAGCGAATTTATTCGCACACATTTGCGAGTGCATCCGGAGCAACGTTGACGTTCCAAATACTGCAATAGACTGGAAATTATGTCGGCGCGCTGTGACATATTGTTGTGAGATTAATCTATTCACCATCTAGACGCAGATAGATGAAGGTTTCGTGTGTTTGATGTGTTTCCGTATGCACACGCTATACGTGCCTACATAACAATATGTATGCACACTGCGGAGGGCGGAACAGATGCATCACGAACTTTATTAATCGACCTAAATATAAACAGAATTTCATGACGGAATATATGAGATGCGATTTGTGTAGTCGCTGAGGTGGTGTAGGGAACGGAGCAATCTTCTTGTAGCATAAATTCCAACAATGTTTTGTCAATAAATCATGTAGTAGTTAATAAAACGGTAAGTGATTCTTGTAAATTAAAAAAAGTAGAAATTAAACTAAATTGATTTGGTACATTGGATCTAAATAAGTTTTCAAAGTGTATGTTGACGAGACGGGGGATACGGTGTAGGAGCATTAAATAGTATATAGGTCCTAGATGTAAGAAACCCGGAGGACTAACGAGGAAAATGCAGTTGAGGCGGCAGTAGTGAGTAATCAATGAAGTCATGGGAAGTTTCCAGAAATTCGGCTCCATGAGTTTTACGTCGTGAGCCAACAAGAATTTATAACGTTCTTCAAAAGTAGTCCAGTATAATCAGCTTTCAGCTAAGTTGATAGGATCCATTTATTTTATCTACATTGAAGCACAATAATCCAGATATTTTCGTGGGATGCGTCCAATGGAAAGCTGATGGCATAGATAATGCGGTGACCAAACAATAGAGAATTTCGGAAAGCGGAATCCATTGTAGTGTATGTAATTTAATCTTGCTGAGATAGGATACAATTAGATAATCGAGGTTCTACTGTAATTACATTATAGGTCATACTCTCGATAATGCATATAACTGCTTTAATTTCTTCACTACAATGCAAGAAATGAATAATGTGAAGTTGCTGTGGCAAAGGCAGAGTAATTTACCAATTATTATGAGTGCATTAGATCGCAGATTCTAGAATAAAAAAACACCAATATTTGGGCACGAATATACTCAACGTGGACTATTAAAGTCCAACCGACATGATGAGAAAAATCACTACCGCTGAGTGGCTCTGTGCACAATGCAAGAATATGGAGGACTGCGATGTGGGACATAATGGCTGCGTTCAGACGACACAGCAGCTGCAAGTTAGCACTCTGCGCTTTTAATTCCCGCTGAGTAGAATTTGCAGCCGCTGGGACATAACTCAGCGTGACTCAGCGTATCCGTTCAATAATGCGCTGGGACTCAGCTACTTAGCTGCTGTGCCGCCTGAACGCAGCCAAAATCTCGATATGATGGCACTGCTTGGTTGCTTGGTGACTCCGGCTGTGGTATATCCACCTGGTTTATCACGCCATGCACGCCCCCCTGCGGGCGATTTAATCGCAAACACGCTAAAGAAGCGTGGTGGTAGGAAGACTGTTGTAACGTGAAACGCAAACTACTCACCACTATCTCCAGTTTTTTTCCGGATTATAACTACCTAGTTTCAGTAGTTATTTATTCATTTCGATTTGATTTAAAGCTATTAGTGTATGGGAGATTCTGTATTGCTCTTTTTTTAAATTCCAATCAAACCCGGTTACGCGAGTATTCCGCGGGTCTTTCTCCAACGAGATTTAACTATTGGACGATAGCACAACGTCTAATTAGCGTTACGTACACTGCAAACGATGGCGCTAATGTTGTAGCATTATATATAGTAATGGAACGGTACAAATAAAAGGTTCTTATTTAACAAATTTAAATACCATAGTAATTTTAAATGTCGGAGCAGTTTTGGCAAGGTTTTAAGTTGATGTTGCTAAATTATCACTTATACATTGTAAAAAGGAGTTGTGGACGGGTAATAAAGTGGACAGAAGCCTATGGTAAGAAGACACGAGCTATCAAGCGGAACGTCAGTTTTGACAGTACGTCAAAACAAAATTAAAATTAAATTAATCAAAATATCAATTTTGACATTAGAAAAAATAAATGAAAAATAAAAGTGAGTCAAGGGACAATTCCTGACCTGGCTGGGGGTGTTACTGAGTTTAGAGTGTCAAGTGACATTAATTGACTCGACTGGTTGCGTTATTTAAGTAAAAGTCGTTATCGAAACCGTAACCCCGTAATAGGTCATTAATCCAGAGATATCTGTTCGTGAGTCGGACCAATAAAGCGAGCGAAGACCAGGAAGCGATCAAGGCAGGTTGGCTGTTTTAAACCCCAACTCCCCGTCAAATCTATATTTTATCCATTGTTGTTTTTGCCCTTCTTATGTAATAAACTTGTTATCACATTTATCATATGGTACATAAATTACTTTTACTAGAACTGCACGGCTTGAGAAGTATAAAGAGAGTACTCACGTTAGACAAACCATTTTCGAAATTAAGTTTATTGTAAGAGTACCGTTACAATATGACTTAACGTACATAATACCTTTAACAGGTGCTTTCCTGAAAAATATATAACTGTTGGCAGCAGCTCTTGAAACAGGACTTCAATCAGTCAAGAAGCTATAAACCTCAAGAATAATCTTGACGCCTGGGCTAATATTGCAAGAGCTACAAAAGATGAAGCTTATTACAAGCACTACAGAAAACTTAAAAAAAAAGAATATATTGAGAAAATGACGAGCGAAACAAAAAGAAGATCGCTAAACAATGACAAAAAATCAAATCTGTCTGCTACTTTTCTCCTGCTGGTGAAAAAATAGCTAACAGTGTACAATCGTGCAAATCAGCGACTCCACTGCTGGCCAACTTAAGATTGAATAATGAGCAGTCGTTCTTCTTTGCCCCAATCACATTTCAAGAAATAGGAAAGGTAATCGCTGGTATTAAGAATAAATACACACCATGTATATAGTATATCCATGTATATAGTATGTCAACTGCCTTGCTGAAGCACATACGTGGAGAAGTTAGTGTGATTTTGCATATCTTCAATGCTTGCGTAGAACAGGGTGTGTTTCCGTCTCAGTTAAAAATAGCGGAAATTATTCCAGTGCTTAAGAAAGGAGATGAAAATGCTTCTCAAAACTACAGACCAATAACTGCGCCCAAAGCGCAGTCGACTATTGGGGGCCTAAATTATATAATCCGCTGCCGCGTGAATTGAATGCTCTGTCGACGGAAACGTTTAAAATAGCAGGGAAAAATTCCTGATCGAGAAGGAACGCTACATGATTAACAATTATTTGCTCGAGATGGAAGGTGATCTGTAGGGTGTTTTATATTATTTTAATTTGTATATTTGCTGTGTCGTTGATTACCTATGTTTTTTTACGCATCTCGTTCAATATTAGTTATTATATTTGTACAATGTGACTATATTTGTAATACTTTAATTACAAATATATATTATTATGTGTATGCATGCATCGCGCCCATTACCCTAGTCTTCGTGCACCGAGAAGACATTCTCGACACCTATTAATAATTACAGAACTGCAACATCAACCAGTGTATGCCGCTGCATCGCGGTAACTGCAAAGGGGATGCTAATTGAACCTCGTTCGTCGAAATGAAGCGGCGTACGTGCCAGCGCAACTCGATCGACGCTCGCTCGCCGCGAATCGCCCGTGGGTGTAAACGGCGGCGTACCGACTCGATTCCGCCGACGGTCGCTATTATGCGGATGTACGAATTTCAGGTTTACTTGATTGGGAAATGGCCGCAAGTAATCATTACGTTGCGGCGATTATGTGCTAAAGTGGCGAAGTTTGTAACACTTACAAGATTCACGTTTAAACTACCTGACGCTGTGGTATCTTTAAGAACAAATGGCCTTCATCTTGGGGTTTTTAGCTCCCGTTTTTTACTTTTTAGTACTTCCCGCTGGCCAATTTAGTTAGAAGTTTAGAAAAAACAACGCTATTGAAGTTAGAAACCGAATAAAAATTCAGAGGTTAAAAGATAAATGGAAACAAAATAACACACCAGCTCTATACAAGAAGAACAACAGCCAATGATAAAGAAATTATCAATAGAAAAATATAAAGTTGAAGTTGAAAGTTGAGTTTTAAATAACTGGGTGTCACCAAGAAATACACAGCGAATTAGAAAGAGCAAACTAATCTTGTTGATAATGTAGGAGATTCCCAGTAAAAGTACAAAAATATATAAAGAAATGGTTGCAATGAGACGAGTCTCTACATACGGCGTAGCAACGATGTCTGTCAAATAAGGACGTGGAAAGATTCGGAATAGTAGAAATACAGTCAAACATCTGTATAACGAACTCCTATTTAGCGAATATTTCTATATAAAGAATTTTCTCATTGGTCCGTTGATAAAGGTATATTCTACCAGATAAAAAAACTTCTATACTACGAAATATATTTCTATATAACGAAGTTTTAATGAGGACGCTCCCCAAATTCTAAGAATATAATTGTATGTGTTTTCTTAGAAATAGATAAGCAACCGTTATTTTAAAATGAATAAATTGTGTACACTGTATGTGTATAAGTTTTAAGTGTTTAGTTTAGCACTGGCGTTGAAAGGTGTTCATAAAATGAGTGGCAATAAAAGAAAATGTTTAACAATTACAAAAAAAGTGAAGATACTAAAAGAGGTAGAAACAGGAATAAAAAAAAAGATATTGCTGCTAAGTATGGTATTGCACCTAACAGTTTATCAACAATTTGGACACATCGTGATTCAATTTTACAGCAAGATGATACAACAAATAAGATGAAACGATATAGAACATGTGTGTACGATAAGGTTGATGAAGCAGTTTTAAAGTGGGTACAGTTAATACGACATAAAAACGTGCCCGTTGATTAAAGAAAAAACTATAGAATTTTCAGAAAAAAACTAGGACATACTGGATTCGTAGCAAGCAGTGGATGGCTGGATAAATTCAAGAAAAGGCACGGAATTATACAGAAAGTTATCTCAGGTGAAAGCGCAGATGTTAGTGACATGGAATGTGTTCAATGGAAATCGACTGTATTAAAAGCTGTTATGGAACAGTTTCAACCAAAGGACATTTTTAATGCGAACGAAACTGGAATTTTCTTTAAGTGCTTACCTGATAAAAATTCAAAAATGACAAATGTTTTGGAGGAAAGAATAGTAAGGATCGTATTACAGTTATGATTTGTGCTGAAGGTACTGAAAAGCTTAATCTCCTCGTAATTGGGAAAAGCAAGAACCCACGGTGTTTTAAGAATGTGAAATCGCTAGAAGTGGATTACAAATCTAATAAAAAAGCCTGGATGACTAGCGATATTTTTTAAGAGTGGTTGCTTTAAATTGACAAAAATATGATGAAGCAGCATCAAAAAATCGCTTTATTTGTGGATAACTGTCCTGCTCATCCTGCAGCCCCTCAAACAAAATTAAAAAAATGTACAGCTCTTCTATTTTCCACCTCATATGACCTCAAAACTCCAACCTATGGATCAAGGGAATATAAATTATAAAAAAAATTGAAATTCCACTATCGGATACTAAAAGATATTATTAAAGTGTGGGTTGAAGATGTATCAAATGTTACGATCAGAAATTGTTTTGCGAAAGCAGGTTTTTCTGACGTTACACCAGAACTTAACAATGATGCAAGTGCAAGAAGTAGAAGTGCAAGAAATGTGGAATGTTTTGCAGTCTAGCAATACTACGCAAGATACGACGTTACAAAATTTTTTAGAGGTTGATGAATATGTTGCTGTAGCAGACTATCCATCAGAAGCTGACATCATAAGCAGTCTATCAACAAACGTAACATCTAGTCAATCAGATAATAGTGAAGTCGACGAGGAACCAAACGAAAATTTTTCATGTAAATCTTCTGAAGTTGACATGACAACAGCTTTTCAAACTATAAGACGCGGATTTCAATTTCAGCAAAATGTACCAGAGAATATCTTTCATGCTCTAAATAAATGTGAATCATTTCATGAAGAAACAGTAATATCAAAATTTAAAGTGCAACGAAAAATTACGGACTATCTAAGATCCAACATTTAATTTAAGCTTTAAACCTTTCGTTTTACTGTTCAAAATGTACTTGTTTATTTAAATAAATTTATTTTCATCTAACGTTGATTTAATATGATCACAATGTACATATGCAATATGTACATATGTATGTATATCGTAGATCTAACAGAACTGATATCAGTACATAGTACACACTGATATTTCTTTATAACGAAGTTCTCTATATTGCGAATTTTTTTAATAGACTTTGCAGGTTTGCTATAAAGAAGCTAAGACTGTACTTAGATATTTTGTTGGTAAGAAGGAATAGAAGAAGGAGAATATAGAAGGTTACTGAACCATGGTGTTAAAGACATCGTTGTAGGAAGGGGTGTTGTCGACTTTATAAAAGCACATCGACTGGGTTGATTTGGACATATCTTGGGAAGAGGAGCCGATAAGGAAGTTAATAGAGTGGAAACTCAAAACTAGATAGGAGGAGCAAATAGTGAAAGAAATTGGAAAGCTGGGAATTACGAATTAGCAAAAACAGATATGAGTGGAGCAACGTACGAAAGGTGGCAAAAGAACGCAACAATCTATAAGTTAATTTGTTTCGTTGTAGGTACTTGTTTTAGTAAATTTTACTTATGTGTACCGCTTCTAAAAGTGGTAACTTTTTTCGATGATTATACGAAATATTGTAACAAATAGGCACGCGTACGTCTTGACGCATCGTCTGTTATGAGCAAACACGCAAAATTTAGTGAACATCCCAACGCCGTCGGCATGCTGATGTTCCCATTCCGTGGGATGCTATTTCGTTCTGGGAATTGCTGGAGTTCCCGCGCCAGAACGCGCCGTCACATTAAAGATTTCGCAAGCATTAACGCGTCCTTCCGGCGGTCGGGTGATACACGCAAATTGCAACGGTAATACTCTACGACGCCGTTAAGGATGTCGGAATTTTGCCCACGTCACATATCAGGGCCGCGAATCTCTCCTCGGCCTTATTGTTTTATCTGTAATTTCTTCGCTATTATCACAAGTTGTAACGCGTAACGCGCGAGGGTGAAATAATTTTAATGTGACCCGTGTAACGCTAGCTTATAACAGGTGCAGTCCAACGTCGAAAGCGTATGTCACCATTGTGTCGCGGTGGGGTTATTCAACCTAAAATGTAGCGCGACATTTCAGCGCGAATGTTGAATTTTAATAATGTGAGAGAATAGAAACGTGTACGCTAATAGTGAAAACTTGTCGAACATATCGAACTTGTGCCATTGTGCAATTAATCGTTCCAAGTCAAATTTTTTTCAATAGCGTTCGTACGTGCGTCAAGTGAATTCGGGCGTTTATTTGAACTGAACAAGAGGGCATGTTTCGATGATTTATTACCAGTCCCTGTCTCCGCATTAGCATACTTCCGGGCGTACGTTCTTTCGTTCCGGGGAGCTTTTATTTTTAAAACAAATAAAACAGTTGGCATTTGTCCTACAAACAAAGGGGAACGCTCTCTGAGAGTAATAGGTATTGGATGACGCGTGGGAAAAGATAATCCAAACACGATATAGAGTAAACAGATGGAGTAAAATTTGAAATACCTTCAATAAATACATCGATTGCCATATGCCATGAATATTTTTCCGATTCCTAAAAATGAAGTCTTTATATGCTTTGTTACATCAATGCAAAGAGTATTTTATTTCTTTGTGTATTTATGTCACAACACTTAAGATGTACAATATATTTTCAATGAACAACATATTTTACATGAGAAAAGGCAAGCATATGAGTCTTGACATAACGCTATATGTTACATTCTGGTTACATCTATTTTCTAAAGAGAAAATTACTGTATCCATATATTTTATCAAATTTAAAATTTGTCCTCTGTATAATCCGCATATAAAACTAGACATATCCAAATCAAATTACCCCACTGTATCTTCCAGAAAAAGGTAACATGATCATTCTTTTAAATTATTGTTATTCGAATACGAGCCCTAACAACTATATACTAGGACAAAATAAAATACATACAGATATAGTAAATTTTCATTTTGGATGCCGATTTTAATGTGTTATTGCTAGAACGTTGTCAAATCGTACGGATCGCCCATCCCGTGATACCCGCAGTTGCTGGGAATACCGCAGTTCGTAGTGCGCTCTCGTCGGGTAAAAAGATGTAAACAAACATAAATGTAGGCATGCCATATTATTGCGATCTGCGATCAGCGCTGCCCACTCGCTTGCGTATGCATCTAGGGAAGGCAGAGTCGCCACCACGTATATATATATATATTGGCAACTACGCCATGTTATACACATATTTCGCTCCTATTAGAAGATGTGAAATTTCCAAGTGTGTATATAAGTCAAGTATTTGACAGTTTGTTTATCTAATACTTTTTTGAATGTACTACGGAGTAACTACTTTATTAATAACAATTGGGGCCAATCAGCAACACAAAAAATAAAATATTTATTCTATCATCTCTAATTAACAAGAAAAATGTTCATATTGTATGACAACTAAATATTGGGACATAGCACGAATTCATATGTCTAATGCCGAGTAACGCCGCCCTCAAATTGTATGACCGCTCCAATTCGGACTCACAACTGACATTACCGGAACTGAAAGACAACATAGAGCAAATATGGAATGTATTTACTCCTGAAAAGTGCAGATCCTTAGTTGAGTGAATGTTCAACCAAATTCGAGCGGTCATGAAATTGAAAGCCTTACATCGTGGAATAAAATCACAAAAAAATACGAAATGACAAATGCGTAAACAAAGATAGATATAAGTCCATATATGGAGCCATTCATTTGGACTGCATCACTGTCTTATTGAACACGTTGACAAATTCCAATATTTGGGTGTCATATTCGAGGAAAAAGGGCAATAAGAAATCGACAATACAAGGGAAAGAGCAAATAAAGTATACTACACTCTAAATATAGGATTTTTGAACAGAAATGAATTAAGCAAGCAAAAATAAATGCATTTAAAACCATATACGTACCAATCCTAACAACCAATCCTCTTTAAACAAGAAAAACATACAATGGATGGATACAGACAATGGAGATGGAATACCTTAGAAGAGCTTGGGAAATCACGAGAATAAGGCAAGAAGATTTAAACATAGAAGAAAAAAGATTTTTTGAATTCTCTATTAATAGGTCTGCAGAAAGGAAGAATATTTCCGAAAAAATTAAATCCAATAAATAGTATAAAATCTGACCTGTTTTTTTGTTCTATAAAATTTGAAAAAATCACTCTTAGAGATATATAACATTGACGTCATAGTCATGCGAGAAAGCGTCTGCGGTCATTTCATTCGATTTTGCTCGAACATGACGTAGGTATTTTTCGTTTGAACGTTTGATTTGACGTGTTTATTTTGTCGTGTCCGTTAACAAAGATCAAGGTGAAAATAAGGTTCCGTCATAAAAAATTGATTTCAAATTAATGATTTCCAAATATTTTTTTAATACATCCAACGTTTTTTTCTGCATTGCTGTTATGAAATTGCACACCCACAACGTTATTTAACTTTAGATTATTATTTATTACATCTGGACGTGTCCTGTTTGGGATAAGTTACTCCTTAGACAGTATTCTCATAGCTTAGTTTAGTCTCAAGAATTAATCATAAATCAATGAAACAACAGAGTATTGGCAAACCTCTTTATATCAAAAGAAATAACACCTACCTTCTGTTGTCGGTATAATTCGACGAGTCTATGTGGGTAACCGGTCCCGTATTTATATCGACGCCCATCGTGCCGATGTCCAACGACGCGTAGGCTTTCCTGCCGGTGCTGCCAGATATCTGGCCTTTCACGCCCAAATTGCAGATGTCGTCCAGCTCTTGGTACAGCTCCTCATATATCTCGTCCGTGTTCGAGTTGAGAGCGTCGTCCAAACGCGCCGGGTCAAGGTGATAGTTGGGATTCTCATAACTAAGGAGCCCGTTTTCTGCAAAAGGAAAACACAGCGAACTGTAAAGGTGCATTTACGTGGGAGTGCGAACCGATTCGTGCCCACTGAACATAAATCCGATTAGAAATACTATTATTATACACAGATAGGGGTAACTGAATTGGTTCCCCAGTACTAAGTACGCTTTCTCTCCGTTCTTCCAGTCGAGATTTATTCATTCGTCTTCGGAAGGGTTATATTGGGTGGAAGCCGTAGAAGAGACCCAGCGTGTTTTATTGCCGACCAGATTATTTAAGTTAATGTTCGAAGCAGGGTACCGCAGAAGGGATAAGGTAACTGTTTAGTCGATAAGGTTGTTAAACAGGACAAAGATTTCGGATACCGTTCCGATGTGTATAGCTAACCAGTGGTATAAACAACGACATAAGGAACATTAAGCCATAAAATTAGGTTGTAATAATTTATAACTAAAGCATATATAATTGGTGCAACGGAGATGATAAATTAAAATACCTGACTTGTCTAATGTGATTGATATTTCTCTCACTGCCGTTTTATCATTATTATTATTGTTAGAATCACGTGATACTTTCAGGAAATAGTATTACTAATTCATATTTTACTTTAATTGTTTAGCTAGCTATATTGTAAATGTTTCGGGAATCTTACTATATAATTCCATTTGTATTTATTTCTTTCACTTTGATATATACAAAATGAGCTTCATCAATAAATCGTATGGCAAACTACAGAAGTGGTATAATGTTTGTTAGTGCCATGTATTGTCACGCCTATGTACTTCGACAATGCTCGTGAAAGGGCGAGGGACGCTTACGGATTAGTCACTGTATCTCAGTGTGATTGCAGTTTCATCTATGCATGTGTATAGGGTCAGTGTGTTCGGAGTTAGTTCTGAAAATTTTATGTATTTACTTACTATTGAGCTATAGTTATTTTTCTTATCTGGTAGTTTCTTTAGCTGGAATATTTTCTTTTTTATCGTGGATATTTTTTCACTCGAACAAAAGCGATTTGTAATAAAGTGTTATCATCGTGACATTCGATTAGAGACATATCAGTATAGTTTGAAACTAAGTATGAATGTAGCATTTCAAGAGAAACAGCTCGTCATAATTAATAATTTGCCCAATCATGGTTGTTTATACGCGCACAAGCATAAAAGGACTACAATAGCACAAAATGAAGACCGAGATATTTTAATTTTTGGTGTTCTAATCTCAAATGTTAGGAAAGGTTTAACGATAGACTATGTTACTGCTCATTTGAATTTGGTGGCGTGTTTGAACATTTACTATATTTATAGCGTAATAATCTTGTTGCAGAAATATTAAGTAATAATAATATAATAATAATAATAATAACGTGCTTTATTGTCATGAAAATTACAAATTTTATCGACAAAGCTAAGGAAAATTACAA
>JARFOC010017557.1:0-10351 GCA_031763485.1 Osmoderma eremita
TATACTTATATTATCTCAATATGATTTATTTGTCAACCATTTTAACTCATTATGAGATATTGAGATGTCAGATAATGTTAAAAATTAAAGAACAAAGAAAGAAAAAAGGATACTCACAAGAAGCATTTGCTGAAATATTAGGCATCTCTCAAAATGCTGTTTCTCAGTATGAAACAGGAAAAAGAGAGCCAGATATAGAGACGCTTAGTAAGATTGCTATTGTACTTGATGTTACCGTTGAAGAATTAATTGAATTCAGAAGGATATACGATAAAGTCCATGATGAGTTATATGCAAAGATTGCAGAGAAAGAAGAACAACCAAAATCCTGATTTGATTTTGGTTGTTTTTTACTTAATCTAGAACTTGCTTATTATCTCTATTATTTGATTCATTTAATTTTAATTTGGTGGGGATTATCAGGTGCGACCTGACAGGGTTAAATCCCATTTCCATAGTATCTCAAGAATATCCATTATCCGTACGTATAGTATACCATCCCCACTAACCCCGGTAATTCCCACCATCATACTGAATATAAAAAATATAATTTTCATAATATTACCTCCGTTTAATTCAAATTTTATTTTTACCTTTTTATTAGTTTGATACTCTACGGAGATGATTAATAATGAAATAATTCCTAAAATACTTAAAATAGGTAAGAATATTGTTACTTAACTTTTATTAATATACATATTATAAGCTTTTTTTACCTCTATATCCAAAAAATTAGCAATTTTAGTTAATTCTTTTAAATTAAGTAATTGCACTCCTTCTTCAAACGCATCATATTTAGAAGTGTTTATTCCTAAATACCTTGCAGTATCTTGAATTGTCCATCCTTTTTCAAGTCTTTTATCATAAAGCGCTTTAGATAATGGATTAATACTGTCATAGTATTTTTTAATGTCTTCATTAGAATATAAAACATATTTAATCTTTAATGTTGCTCCTTTACCTTTTAAAGGGGCATTTAATTCAACCGAACCAGGATATAATTCCATGATTTCTCTCATGACATCACAACAAACTGGCATTCTATGACTTTCACCTGGATATCCACCAACTGCTCTATGAATATCGCCAGATTTTAAAACAACTTCTCTTAAACCTGACTTTTTTGCATCGGTAATTTGTTTTTGAATTTCTTCAAAAAATAGTTCTTTTGTCATTTTAGTTACTCAACTCTTCTAATAGTTTTTCAAATTTAGGCAACTTATTCATGATAATATCGGTTAATTCTTCAATCACTATATCAAGATTTTCTTCATTAATCTCATCTAACTTGGATATTTTCCAAGTTTCAACTACATGCCAACCATTAATCTTAATACCTTTTTCGTTACTTATATTAGTTCGATAATTAGTGATATCTTCATGACTATTTAATATATTAATGAACCTTTCAACAGTTTTTTGATTGTACTTACCAGCACCTTTGGCGATGGTCGCTTTTACATATACTTCATCAGCTTCAATGGATGCTTCATACATGAATTGATGTCCGTTTTTCCATCCGTCTTTTTTTGCATCTTCAATAATTGGAAAGTATTTTTCAACTTTATCTGTCGTAAATCTTACATGTGATGAACTTGAGTTTTTTGACTCATATTTGACGACACCTTGTTCAGATAAAGAAGTGATAAACCGAACAAATTCATTGTTAATTTGGTTTTTAATTAGTGTAGTGTTTTCGTCTTCTTCATTAGCTTTTGCAGCTTTACAATAAACATTAAAATCTATAGAATCAATTTCATATTTCTGAAATACTGTTTTAATAAATTCTAGCGTGTAAGCAGATGACAAATTTACAGTAATATAGATGCCAGAATTAGCAATTTCTCTTATGCGTCTTTCCACATCCGAGATGTCTGATTTTACTGTGGAAATATATATACGATCGCTCTTTGTCCATGGTTTAAATTTCTCTATGGCTAAACTCTTTAACTTAGATTCGTCAAGATTATATAATGCTTCGAAAACATTAACCGATAACGTCCTCCAATTTTCATTGACTTCCCTACGTTCTCCAAGCAATTCATAATAAACTGGTTTAGTCCCATATGCCACTTCTGGATTATCTAGATCCACAACAACTAAATTTGATATTGATTTTTTATGATAAACCTTACCGCTATATAATGGATAACTAAATATGTTTAGTGTTTCATTGGATAATCTTTCTGCTCGCGTTTTTATTGTTTGTTCGTTCCATAAAGAACTTTCTTTAAATTCTTTGTTAATGAAATCAATCTTAGTTTTTGAAGATTCTAGTATTTCTTGTTTCTTACTAAATTTATTATCTGATAAAGATGAATTATAGCCAGTTAAGGTTATATTTCCTAAAGTATCTAAATATGTATTGTATATGCGTTCATAGTCAATACCGAGATCTTGCCTCCAATCTTTATTTTCAAAGTTTTGAGGAAGAATATGTTCAATCGATATTTCATCTGAATCAACATCAATTATTTCCTTACTCTTATGATTTTCTAATGTTCCTAAAACAAGTTTTGCAAGTTTTCTATTACGATAAAGTTTTGTTTCAACTAGATATCTCTTAAATTTAGTATCATCTGGAAATTCATCTTTCGTGTTTGAAAGTTCATTAACCATAAAAGATACAAAAACATCATAATAATCATATGGTTTAATTAGTTTATCAAAAATACGTTTGTAAAGATTTTTATACAAGCCTCTTAAAGAGTTTGAAGGTACTTCACATATTAATCTTCTTACTGAGTAATTCAAAAGAAAACTTAATGTTTTATAAAGAACATCTTCGTCAATTGAACCATTTTCAAAATCTTCAAATAAATAAAACAAGAATGTATATAGAGTGCTTTGGTCCAATTTACGTAACTTCTCTAATACATCGTTAATTCTTTTTGCATAATTATTAGGTCTTCCAATAAATGTAGCATAATACTTAGAAAATTTAGTTAAGATTTTTAGCACATCTTCTCTTGTTTTACCTTCTTCAATAGCCCACTTTTTAAATATATCGTACGAATTCTTATCATTTACTTGATTGGAAGTATATGCATTCAAATAATTTATGATGAATTGAGAGCGATTTTGTTTAGGTATTTGTTTTTCTATAACCGACCAATAATCATCAAATAACTGTTCTTGATTAATTGCAGTCATTAATACATAGTTTCTAACTAAATCATCTAACTCTAAGGGTAATCCAGTAGAATTAATACGCTCAAAAATCACTTGTGGATCATCCCCGTGGGATTCATTCAAATTGATGATTACACAAATCAGTTTTTCTATACCTTTTCTAATATTATATGCTGAATATCCTAATTGAATTTTTTCTGAAACCAACCTTTTAAAGTATTCATAATTTTTATACACATTAGATGTAGTATCTAGTTCAGATACTTTGCCATTCATTAGTTTAATTAATTGGACATTGTCATTGGTATTAGCCTTTAATTTAAGTTTATACTTATCATTTGATATATTAGGAGTTTCTCCTTTAAAATCGTTGAAAATGTAATTTTCTATAACTTTCTTACGATCCTTATCATTTTCAAAATCAAATAGTGCGGTTAGCAACAGATAAACCGTAGTTAATCTTTGTTGTCCATCAATAACAATGAAAGGTTTGACCCCATGTTCTTCATCTTTTTGAACTTGAATGATTGATCCAATAAAGTGATTTGTATCTTTATCAAAACTATTTACGATATCATCAAACAACTTTTTGCATTCTTCTAGAGTCCAATCATAGTTTCTTTGATAAACCGGTATGATATATTGTCTTTTGTTACCATCAAAGAATCGATCATATAGTTTTCCGTCATCAGCTTTCATAAATAAAAACCCTCTTTTCCTTATTTATCCTAATTTAGTTTTACTAAATCTATTGAATTAGTGAGTAAATTAACTACTCTCTGATATACATAAACTTGCTTCTTATTTGCAATCTCAATCAATAAATTTTTATTTGATTCGCTAATTTTTGTTCCAAGATATATGCTCTTTGTAAATGGAAATTTAAATGCCTGTTGTTTTTGTTCTTTTTTTAATAGAACCAATCTCCATTCATCTTCATATGCATATCTAGGTTTCTTTGTCATAACTTGTTTGCCCATTTCAATTCCATATGCATATTCGGCTTGAATATCTCTCATTTTAATTTGTTTTCTTATTGCAATTCTAACCAACTCTGATATATCAATATCTTTAAATTTCTGATAATTAATTGGCCATATGTAACAAAGATTCATGAACTTATCAAATCCTATTTCTTCAAGCTTAGAAATATCGTACTCTATGCAAAATCCCTTTTCATGATCTGCATAGAAATCCCATAACACTTCATTATCAACTGTACCAGCAAATGAATGTATTAAATTGATCTTTCTAATTTTGGGATTAAGTTTAGAAAATGCGTTTTTAAAATCATCTGCATATTTTTGAATTTTTGAAGGATCAACAAACTCACGCATTCTTTTTTCAAATAGTTCTGCACTTTTTTTTGCAATGTTTTGTTGTTTTAACATACTTCTCATTTGGCCATATCTAAACGAGCCGTTTTTATAAACTAATTCTTTAACAAAATCTATTACCCTTTCATAATTTATATCTTTTAACTGCGTTGGATTCACTTTGTGTTTTATTCTTAATTCTTTAATAAGTTTTTCATAAACAAGTCTAGGCATCTCTCTTTGATATACTTTATAAATCTTATTTTTTTGTTTAAATACGTTAAAGTGAAGTATTGAATCAAAATCATCAGAAAATTTATCTGCCGTTGAAAGCCAAATATAATCATTTTCTAATGCATTTAAATTGTTTTTATTTACCTTGCGATATTTATAATACTTATGAGGAATAGACTGAAAATAAGCCTTATTAAATGCTTCGGTAGGCTTGAAATTTTCTTTAAAAACAATCTTTAAATGTTCTTCAAGAAATTTTAATCTATTCAAAAGTAAATCTCCTATAGTCCAAAGAATCTATTAAAGAAGTCAACCAGTTTTTGAATAACTGTTATTTTCTTTTCTGCTCTACTAGTACCATCTCTTTTACCAAACATATCCATTTTAGGAAGTATATTTGCTATATCAGTACCCGATTCCTTAATTTCGCCTATCCTAAATGATTCATTAATAAATTCAAATGTTTTATCTTGAATTAAACTTTCTTCCTCAATAATTTGATGAAGTTCTTTTTCTTTCTTTAATTCAATATACTTCTTCCAGTCTTCATAAACTTGAGAATCTACATTAATCGTGCCTAAGAACGCCATAATAAGGTCTTTCTTATTTCTTAAGGTTGGAGATGCATCAATCGCCTTAGATACTTTAATACCTATTTCTTTATCAACACAATTTTCTTGATGATATTTTGCTACTAACATTAAGATATAGTCAATATTAACTTCAATCGACTTAACTAATTCAATTTCAAACTCTATATCATCTGTAATACTTTCTGCGTCTGCTGATTTTGTTTTTCTGTATTTTTCGTATAACCCAATATACACAGACTGATAATCCTGAAATTCTCTTTCTGATAGAATGTCTTTGCCAATAAAATCATCGAATGCTTGTAAGATGTTTCTAACTCTTAGAATCTGACCATAAAGCTTGATAAATGCTTTTTCAGCAGTTTCACCTAATATTGTTTCATCTAGTGAATACTTATCTTTCAACTCATTTATTAAATCATGATAACCCTGTACTTCTTTACCATTATCGTCCGTATAACCATTATAGTAATCATCGAATGGTCTAAGTAATACCATGCCACTAGCTTCTTTATCACCAAATAACGATAAGGCGTCATTGACATTGGTTTCTAGATTTCTAAAACAAATGACATTACCAAATTTTTTAATTGAATTAAGGATTCTATTCGTTCTAGAAAATGATTGAACTAAACCATGGTATTTGAGTCGCTTATCTACCCAAATAGTATTTAAGGTTGTCGCATCAAATCCTGTTAAGAACATATTAACAACAATCAGTAAATCTACTTCTCTATTTTTGACTCTTAAACTTAAATCCTTGTAGTAGTTTTGAAATTTATCTGTCGATGTATCATAGTTTGTACTAAAGTATTTATTGTAATCTTTAATAGCATTATCTAAGAACTCCCGAGATTGTACATCTAATCCCTTTGTATCTTCGTTATTTTCTTCACCAAGACCATCATCATTTAAATCCTTATAGATTTCATCTTGTTCAAATTCTTTTAAGTTTTCATTTGGACTCCATGAATAGATTAATGCAATCTTTAGTTTCTGATCACTTGGTACTAAATTTATCTGTTTCTTAAATTCAGCATAATATAGTTTAGCAGCATCAATTGATGCACAAGCAAAAATAGAGTTGAATCCAGTTAACTTTGTTTTTTGCTTGATTTCATCTATTGGTCTTTTATATTGAGATTTTGCAACATCGGCAATGTTGGTTAACTTACTAAAATCATATGCTCTATCATTTCGTTTTGTTTTTTGATTAAATCGCTCTAAGGTATATGTGACAATTTTTGATATACGTTCTGAATCAAGTAATGCTTCTTCACGTTTGATATCATATACTTGTTTTGCTTCATCTATGTCATCTTTACCTTTGGTCGTGTTAATATAATCAATTCTAAATGGTAAGACATTTTCATCGTGTATCGCATCAACAATCGTATAAGTATGTAATTGCGTTCCAAATGCTTGTTCTGTAGTCATTAATTCAGAATTTTTAGTATATCCTGATGCGTTAGTAGCAAATATTGGTGTACCAGTAAAACCAAACATATAAAAATGCTTAAATGATTTTTTCGTAATTAATTTATGAAGTTCACCAAATTGTGACCTGTGACATTCATCAAATATAATGACAACATGTTTATTATAAATATCATGACCTGGATTAGTCTTAATAAATCTACCTAATTTCTGAATCGTAGTAATGATGATTTTCGCTTTTGAATCACTCGATTCTAATTGACTCTTTAAAACTGCCGTAGATCGATTAGAGTTGGCTGCACCTTTTTGGAACTTATCGTATTCCTTCATCGTTTGATAGTCTAAATCTTTTCTATCAACAGACGAATAAGACTTTATCAATATAATTCAAATTACGGGCAATTTGAGCCGTTTTAAAGGATGTTAGAGTTTTACCGGAACCAGTCGTATGCCATACATAACCACCAGCATCAATTGTTCCAATCTTCTTCTTATCATTATGTGCAATATTAACCGTTGATAATATACGTTCTGTTGCAGCTATTTGATATGGTCGCATAACAAGCAACATATTTTCAGATGTAAAAACAAAATATTTAGTTAAAACATTTAATAACGTGTGTCTAGATAAGAATGTTTCTGTAAAATCGATTAAGTCTTCAATCCTCTTATTTTTAAAGTCCGCCCAAAAAGAAGTAAATTCAAACGAATTACTTGTCTTCTTTTTGTTGGCATTACTATTTGAGTTTTCTTTATCCGCTAGTTCTCTTGTAGTATTAGAATAGTATTTCGTTTGAGTACCATTTGATATAACAAATATCTGAACATACTCATATAAACCACTATTAGCCCAAAAAGATTCTTTTGAATATCGTCTAATTTGATTAAATGCTTCTTTTAAAGAAACGCCTCTTCTTTTTAACTCAATATGTAATAAAGGTAGACCATTAACCAGAACTGTAACATCATATCGATTCTTTTGACTACCTACAGTTTCATATTGATTAATGACTTGTAAAAAGTTATTATGAATGTTTGTTTTATCAATGATTTTAATGTTTTGAGTTGATCCATCTTCCTTTTTTAAGGCATAAACATAATCTTCTTGAACTTTTCTAGTCTTTTCAACAATTCCTTCTTTTTGATTGATTAGATATTTATCTAGGAAGTCTTTCCATTCCTTGTTTGTAAACTCATAATTATTTAATTGTTGAAGTCTAATTCTAAGGTTAGCAAGCAATCGATCTTCATTGCCTACAATAAAATACTCATAACCTTGATTTTGAAGTTTCTCAATGAGTTCTTGTTCCAGATTAGATTCAGATTGATATTCCTTTTGTTTGATCTTTGTTGATTTAAATTCCGCAACAACTGTAGATTCACTTTGTTGAGCAACTATTTTATAATCATTCATTATGGCAACTCCTCAATATAGACTCTATTTTCTACTAACATCCTATGATATAACCCCTTTGGTTTATTGAATAATTTTTCATATTCATATATTAGTTTTTGAATTGCTATATTTCTCTCTTGAGCTCTATCAACTTTGTCATAATTTGAATAGTATAATTTTATTGTAACATCACTATCGCTGATATTTAGCTTATTAAATATAGCAAAAAAGTATGAGTAATCTTGTTCATTTAATGAATGACCATAGATAACTAATTCATCAATTTTTTTAAATTCAATACCTGATAATGAAGAATTCACTGACAACATTGAAACTCTAAACGTTTTAGTAAATAAATAAACTGGTTTAATTGGATCAATATCATAAGAATCAATTCCAAATATAATCGGTTTGACATCATAGAGATATCCATGAATGTTTTTATAATGAGGCAAGTCAAAATTTTTCAAATTCAATCTAGTATAATTGAAAGAAATTATAGGAGTGTTGATAATAGAGTTTTCATCAAGTGGATCAAAATGTACAGGATCGGATTCTATTAAACGCATTATTGTTCTGTAAGCTTTTCTGTCATACTCATCACTTATAATAGATTGTAAATATCTTTTGAATTGATCTTCAATATCATTTAAATCTTTCATTACCTCTATTAAAACATCTTCAGTAGACTTTTGTTCGTAATGTCCAGCAAAAGCAGGATTAAAAGAATTTTTCGGAATCCATGTTTGAAACTTATCAAAATAATTCCGTTCTGAATACTTTAAAAACTTGCTAAGTGGGGAATGATTATTCCAATCATTTAAATAACCTTTTAGTTCATCTTCACGTGATAAAATCCTCAATATTTCCCCAATATTAATGTTGTAATTTCTAAATGACTTATATATAAATGTGCTAAGAATATCTTCGATATCTTTCCATAAATATTCTTTACTTAAATCATTATATACAACTAATAGTAGCCAAATTAAATTTACATTATCATCACTGTTCCCTAATCTGTTATTTCCATTAACAATATCATATATCTCTTTGAAAGGTGATGTCTTTTTGAGATGTTCAAAAAAATCTCGATATGAGGATTTTAAATTACAGTATAAATCAAAACCATTACCAAGAATTAATAGCTTACTCAATTAGTAACCTCCTTAAAATTAAGGAGTTTGTTTCTATAATACTCATACTGCTGTTTTCTTAACTCTATTTCAGCAGGAATACCCTTTGTTAAACTTTTCGTTATTGCTTCAAACTTTTCTAGCTTGGACACTATTTCGTGCTGAATTTTTAATGGTGGTATTGGTACAACAAACGAATTAATCATTTGAAGATTTAATCCTCCTCTAGTACCATCACCAGAAGATATGTTTCTCAATGTCATGTATTGGGTTTGCAAATAATAGTATAGATAGTCACTAAATACAGTATCATCTGTAATAATCGAACATAATGATTGATTAGTACATAGTTCAATTCTAGTTATAGCCACTAATCCTCTTGTTTTTCCTTGTCCAGCTAATGCAACTACAATAGTGTTTGGAGGTACTAATTTGGTACTACTATTATTGTACCCGAGTTGCGTTATCTTTTTTTCTGTAGAATATATAATCCCTTTATTAACTTCTCCCGAACTCATCCACGGTATTATTCCATTCTTCCAATAATCTTCTACTCCTGTTTTCGGAGTTGCTCCGGCAAAACACTTTGCAAATTCACTAAGCATTTTGTATTTCACTCCACATTCATTCTTATCGAAAGTTAGGAGTTTATTTCTATAATATTCATATTGTTTTTTTCTTGCTTCTAGCTCCGCTTCTAAACCTGTAAAATTGTCCAAAATTCGAACAATCTCATTTTGGACTTCCAGTGGTGGTACTGGAATAGGCATGTCTAGCACTTTTGCCATACTTGGATGTTGAATCCCAGACCCACGATAAAAAGACTGAAGTATGTCGTTTTTACTCTTCAAATAATAATACAAGAACTTGTTACTTAGGATTTCGACATCTAGTGATGTTGCTATTCGATTATCAGAAGTAACAAATTTACCCTTGTAATATTGAACTGTTGCTACTCCTCCCCAGGGAATAGCCACTATTTCCCCTTCACTCATTTTAGAATTTACAAGTTCTTCCGTTGTATAACCATAATATCCGCCTTTTGAAAGAAGATACACATTTCCTTCAGGTACCACTAATTTTTTCAAGTCGTTAGCCAGATAATAGTGA
>JARFOC010017586.1:0-10349 GCA_031763485.1 Osmoderma eremita
AATAAGTCATTTTTATTTTTATCTTTTAAGTTTTCGTTGGTTTAAAAAGTTATTTAGTTTGAAAAAACCAAAAAAAAGAGTACAAATTCGTATCGAATTTTATGAGAGAAAATTAAATGTTTATTTTTGTATTTTATTTTTTCTTTATTTTTTAATAATACGCTGAACTTTAAAAAAATTTTGTTTATTTTTTACTTTAAAAATCGTTCTGCCAGAATTTTTTTTTAAATAGTTCGTCCATTCGACGAAGAGTAACCTTAATGTACTAAAATGAAGAGTAACCTTCCAGGATTAAACAAGATTTGCAAAAAAATTACATGCATTGATATATCTCAAAATCATTGAAAAACAATAATAACACGGTCGCTCGTACTTTTTAATCTAAACAATGGATTTAGCCGTTATCTAAGCAGTTAATAGCATTGGAGATGATTGATATGGTATCCAATGACCGATGAGTTTCACTTTAATTAAGCAATAATTTAATCTAAAATATCCATGAACAACTTTACATATGACTTTGGCAGCAGACGACATACAATTGAGGAATTGTATCGGTATGTCGTATTGACAAATTTTGAAATCTAAGCAAATAAAGTACATATAGAAAAAATCACGAATGTTTGTAGTTACGCCACGAATCGATCGGTAAAGCAGAGACAAGCGTAATATAAAAAACCGCAAGCAAACGTATACGGAAGCGAGATAAAAGTATGTAACATGTGTCTTCGCTAGTTAAGATACGTCATAAACAAACCTGACGTAACTATAAACATTCCTGATTTTGTCTGTACGTAACGTATCATCAACTATTATGAAATAATAGAGGGCTCTGAATGTATAATTCTAGAACTCTACATAGAGCATTTTAAATTTATATTACAATTCCTTTAGTTGTTAGTAGTTTTTGGTTTTTACTTATGGTTAATCATTATCGTTATTTTTATTATTATTGTGTATTTCTCTTTGTAAATATTGACGGGTTCCGAATTAATTATTATTTTGTTAACGCACATCGATCTAAAAATTATTCATCGCCAGGTACCTGGACCCGACTGTCCCTGTAGGTTAGAGGGAATTGTTTTTCTTCAGAGTCTTTAGTTTATAAGTTGCTATTGTAGAAGTCAGTACGTGAATAAAATTGTAGTTAAAGCTGGTTGGTGCGCTACTGTGTTTGAAAATAAGTGGATTTAATAATTTTGTACGGCAGGAGTAATCAGAACAGAGTGTTTGTGGTATTACGTCTGGTAAGCAAAAGGGTTGATTCCAATTGTAAATATAACTTTTAGGAATGCGTTAATCGAAACCGTCAATGGGTGTTTTTTTGCGCAACTTGTGCGCTCACTTTCTGATCGGAATTATAGTTGGGAATAGAATATGCGCCACTTAAAAATCTGCACGGCAGAATGCATACACTTTCTGGCACATTTTGTGATTGATATTATGCGAAAAAAAGCTTGTGTAGAAGAATGAATAGAATTTTAGTTGTCATTATGCAGCCTGTCAAGTTTGAAATATATGAGATTTGGCGCCATCTATCCTTACTATATTATCTCTGGACCTGATTTATATGAAACATTTACTGACATTTATTAATGATACATTGGTTACGCATAACTCATAATACCTTAGTTACGAACTCATAATACGTTCAGCAATAATTTTAGTTATGCATTTATACATATGTCGCTGTCACATTGTCCTACGGCTGTCATACCGCCGGTGACATATTATTATAAAATCTGCTTCTGCAATGCCTCAACTTACTTTTTGACGTATTATATTTTGCTTTGTGATCATATTTTATTCACGTATTTACCCCCAAAATATGTGGCACCTCTATGCGGTATTCCTATAAGCCTCGTCCTGTTTTCTTAAGGGCAAATTGACTATACTGATGTAACAATAAAGTCTAATTGTTATTATTTTTATTGATTATTTTGGTATGGCCATCACAGACAGTATTTCGTCAAATAATCAGATATGGGTCTGTAAATCAAACTCATTTATTCGTAAAAACGTCGATATTTTATTATTTTAACTACACCAAGGGATATTAAAATAGAATTATGGTCTAATATTACTCGTTCTCCAAAAAATACGTATGGTATAACGCAGCTCACGTTTTAAAGGAAGTATCGCTCTTATGGACTATATCCATCCTTTTTTATTTTATACGTATTTCTATAAGGCTATCCTTTTCTGTAACGGGGATTGTTGCCACATATTATTTGGTGGCTGTTGATATTAATCACTGTTTCTGTCATTTGTCAATTTGATTTTTCTGTGTTACTTGTATTCTCCCAGTTTTTCTTGTCTTCTATTACGTATTTATCTTCCAACAAATCAGTTTCCATTGTGGAAGGATTATTAAAGCGTGATTTGCTGGAAATAGTATCACAGCAACAAAAACAAGCACAATAAATATGTATTCGATGAAGGAGCCGCTCAACAGGGACACACCATTCTGAGATTACCACCGTACCACTGCAGCTTAAATCCCATTGAACTGGTATGGGCACATGTCAAGGATTATATGAGGCACAGAATACAATATCTAAAGTTCAAAATATGCCTGTGCTTATTCAGCAAGGATACGACAATATTTCAGTACAGAATTGGCAAAATGACGTTAAAGATATTATGAAAAGTAATACAATTAATATTTATCATAGTGGTTTTAGTTGAAGAAGTTGAAGAAGTAATGTGGAAATTGGACGATACTAAAACTTCCCCTTTGTTTAGCTGAATGTCTTTAAGTTTATTAACAAACTCCAATGAGTTTTCAACTTCTAAGCTGTTAACTTTATAGGGCAAATTTTTGTATTCGTTCACTAGCAATTTGGACAATTTGTACGCGGATGAGTCAATTCCCGCAACAATTGGTCTCATTGAATCACCCGGTTTGTGTATTTTCGGGAGACAGTATATTTTTGGTACAATGTGTTCAGAGGCCGTAATTTTAAATTTAGTGCTCGCGTTTATTAATTTAGGACAGTTTTTGATCGCGTCCTTCGTATTTCTTACCATTGACGGTAACGGATTTTTTGTCAGCTCTCTATACGGCCCTGCAGCTAGCATTTTGTAATATTCTGGTTTGTTCAAGATGACTATTTTATTTCCCTTATCCGCCTTAAGATAAAAGCAGTCCGTCAATTTTTTTGAAAATCTATAGACTTCTATAATACCGGCACACAAAAATTGGTGTCACGTTGGCAAAAGGTCATTAAGTGTGATGGTAATTACTTCGATGAATAATAGTGTATCATTGTTTCTTAATAAATATTTATATTTTACCATCAAAATTCCCAGGAACTTATTTGGTTACCTGATACATATATTTTGTTACACACTTACCACAATCTACCGTATTTTAGGATTTAATTTTACTAGAAGTATTGATACCAAACGTTAAATAAATATTAATCATTTGATCGTCGAAGGACAAGGGACAAAGTGCAATTAATTTGTTTCGTTATTACTAAAAAAAACTTTCCTCAGAAATTAGATAATTTTCCTAAGAAATCTGTATGGTCGCACGAGAAGTGTGTTTACGGAATTTCCTAGTTCAAAGGTGTATAACATATTGTGCGTCCTCCTTTGTTTTAATAACCGGCGTTTAAGTTAAATGTATCTAATTTTTTTAATTGCTTAGATCTGTATGATATACGCACACACAAATTCCGTTATACGCCGTAACTCACGTTAATATTAATAAACGGATTTAATACTTACGTTTTGAAAGTGTTAATCTCCATCCCGTCAACATATTCACTAATTATTGTTCGCCGACAAAATAACTAACTACTAAGTTTTTCAACTTCAAATTATTTTTTTAGGAAAATTCTAACCGTGGTGTTTTTTTATAATAAAATATATTACGAAAAAATTGTCCAAGCCATTAATTTATTTTATTATAGTGTCTTAAGTAGCATTAGCAAATTTCAAAATCGCACTTTATTCTGTTAAAATTTGTTATACCTAAGTAACATAAACAATATCACAAAATGTTTACGTTTGCATTCGATTATTCAAACTGCTATTGCCGCGACTGTCAGTTTTCAACAAACTCGCAAGGCTTTTATAAAAAAAATAGTTGTAAGTAACTGCCGCGCATGACAAACAATAGATGCATTACAAAAATATGATACACATATAGAACATTTTTTCGACTGTATTCAAATCATATTCTATAGGGCTACCACATGGACCAGCAGCGAATTGAATTGATAAACTCGTCTGGGGAGAGATAAGCGGGTTGGCGTTGAATTCTCGTTCGATATCTTAACCCATATCGTAGACTCGAGTGCCCCAAGCAATTTTGAAGGCAGATATTTCGTCGTAACAATGGTTTCTGGTACAAGGTTGTTTGTGTTCATCTTAAAGATTAAATAAATTTCCTCCGATAAAATATAAGTATCGTGTGTAGAACTTGATACAAAATTCCTGTTTCCATTTTTATTTTAACAAGCAGTAATAGTGTTTCTTCATTTTCCTTTATGCATGCTGATTATTTCAGTATTGCTTTTTAGAAAAATTCTGCATAAACTTTCTTCAACTGATCAACACAGATCTGAGTAAGCTTCGGATTACTAATAGGTATTAACGTATTTTTGAATCAAAAAATATTCATGATACAATTGCAAATTGAAGCAACGATTTTTTATTTTTTCAAACCGGATTTAGTTTTTCAGTTCACATATTGCATGGTTATGAGATTGACTTACATTTCTTTATATGGAAATATCATTGAACACCATAGATGGATACATGGATACCGCTATCACCATATCAGACTATATACGTTACTGTTTCCAATATGTACAACCTACGATTTTCGAGCTATTACTTTCTTGCTTATGAACATTACATGTAGCTATCGCTTATCTGACCACACATGGAACCAGAAATGGAAACGCAATAATAAATCGCATGGATTGCACCATGCGATTTATTATGGTACGTATGCGATTTCACAATTGACTAGACTGATTGTCGTTACTGTCAATGTCAGCTGCTGTCTATAAATGTCTATGAGTCAGCTATTTATTTCTTCTGTGTTGTTAGCGAATTGTGTTTTATTGTTATTTATGTTTTAAAATAAACGACAATAAATGTGGACGAATTTGTATGTTTTCTACCAAATGTTATTTTATTGCTTCTATTGCACCACGGGTGTTATACCATTGGTTGTAACGGGCGGGCATGGATTGGGCACCAACCACCTGATGTATAATTTCTACACATGAATTGGGCACCGAGCTCGGAAAAGGTAATTTTAAAATACATGAATTGGCCACCGGACTTCTAATTACTGTTTATTTTGCTTATTAATTAATAATAAAAAATAAGTCATATAAAAATATGTGGAAAAAGTTTATTAATGCATATATACATACAGGTATTATAAAATAATATAAAATATAATTTTTGTCTCTTATAAAAATATCCTACGCATTTTACATATTGCAGCCGATCAATTTCCCCCAGAGAATACTGAGAAATTTTATTTTGTCAAAAATCATGCCTACACCGTGTTTCAGGATCCTTAATTCTGTGCATTTCATTAAGGCTTTGTAATTTAATGTAAGTTTCCGTTTGAACGTAGTCCGAAAATATAATTTTCCAATTTCACTGCTGCTTTTGTTATATTCGGCAGTTAAACCAATTTCCTGGATTTTCCGGAACCAGCTTTGTGCTAAATGAAAGCGACATCCTACTAAACTTTCTTCAAATCGGCTTCGTGAGTGAGATTTACCTCACTTTTTGATATAATATTTTCATCACCAAGTGTCCACACTTTCGCTTTACATGTTCTAACACTGCACCGTCAAAACTGTTCATTCGTACTTTTTAAATTTTTTGTAAAAGTAAATTTGAAGTTATCAACCACCAACAGTTGTTTTCCACGTTAACCGCATGAAATATCCTATTGAACTAAAATTAATAACAGGAAGGTATTTATAAGGGATAGTGCGCTAATGGTTTTCTTAATCCTCTAATGACCGATTTAATTGTAGTGCCCAATTCATGTGTTACCCTAGGTAGGGAAACGGTATCCGTAATTTGAGATTAGGATAGTGCCCAATTCATGCACGCCCGTTGCAACATGGAGAAGTAACAACCTTATTTATATTTTATGTTTTTTAACTTACTAATGAACTTAACTCTATTTGCCCTATCTTCAATAATGACTTAACTCCCTGTATATAAACAGAAACATACAAACAGTAACAAACAAATTAACATAAAAACACAACTGCAAATATTACTTTTGTTCTGAACATAAAATTAAAAATTGAGTTGACATGACAGATCTCAAGAAAACCTAAAAACCCTTCACGCTGCACAAATATATATAAACTATACGTATTTCAATAACATCCTATATTTTTATTCTCAAAGTGATGCTAAACTTTCTTCTTGTTCTTCATTAAAGGATAGACACCAGAAATTCCTAAATTTGTCATTATTCTTATGAAAATATGCAATCCGCTTTGAAAATAAAAGGTAGGTTTTTTAAAACTAATATGGGAAATTTGTTTTTGTAAGCATTTACCAGTTGTAACTTATTTGCTTTTCCTATTCTTTCTAAATTTATCATTTAAAAAGGTACATCCTGAACTAAGCTATTTTTGTATCAGATTCTTTAATATCAATTTTACTATAACGTCTATTGACTTGAAGATTTTAATTAACCATAACATGCCTATCTTTACCGCTATTATTTTTATAAATGGGAATTGTTTTCTTGTCCTTAAACACCAGGAAATCACCAACATACTGCACCTGTCTGTTAAAAACTCAAAATTCATTAAAAATATATTATCATCTGGAAATTATTACTACGAGCTTCGAGTGGCAATAATAGCCTTTGATCGCCTTGCCTGTATGCTTTCTTCCTTTAGAGTGTTTTGTATTCTCCATCAGTTTTATTTTTTACTACGTTCTTTTCTACATAGTATCATCGTTACTGTTTCTTTTGTTGGTTAGTGGCAGTGATTCAGTTTGGTTATCCACTTCGAAAGGTTGTCCATGTTGTTCTGAATATCCTAGAACCTAGTGATATCGATTATTTGTTCACATACCTTTCTTCTTGAAAAGAAAATCTGGATCGGCTATGCTGTGACCTGTGCTGAAATCTAAACCTGTACTGCTATGATTTATCTCTTCAGCTTCTATAATGTGTGCATGCAAGTCCACACATTCCTTCGCACAGGTAGAACCTGGTACTGCATTTCCCAATCTTCCGTTTGACATATTGGGGTAATCTAAAACATAATTGCTATTAATAAGTTATATGAAATTAATAATTGAGTGACATCTTACCTAATTGTTCATGCTACTACGTTATTGTTTATATTTAACAATTTCAACATTAATTTATCACGCGAATCCATTATTTTAACTCGTACTACTGTAAACGTGTTCACATTAAAAATGTAGGTTATGCATCAGATGCATGTCAAATTTAATTCAAATTTCGCGCGTTTCTCATGCCGTGGCGCACGCGTGGACAGGTGCGAATAAGAAGATAGCAATAACCGTATATTAGACTGAAATGCGGCCATTTTTTAAAGTCTATGATATGTTGGAAACACACTTGGGAAATATAGCTGCATCCATGTGATATATATGTTCTAAGTTGAATACATTTTAAAAACAAAGTTACTTTTTGCATGGGAAAATCTCGAATTCAGGATTTACTTTCATTGTAAATTGTAAAAATACCTAATTACCTATGTTCGGCTATATTAATCTATCACTAAGAGTAGACATTTAACAATATTTAATACTTTTCGATGCAGAATTTGTATCTGCATCATATCCAAAAATCGGACATACTGTCAGACATGAAAGAAAAGAGTTTCCTAAAGTTACAGGTATCCAATATACCAATCGACTTATTAGAATATGATCCATAGCTTCATGATTCATGATTTGTGAGGTAGTGAATATTATCTAAGATATCCAAGTGTCAAAATGTCGATAAAATCATGAATATCTCAAAAGCAATTTCTTTAAATAGGATACCCTGGTAAAAATTGTATCTAAATAATATCAGTAGTTCATTAAATTAAGAAAATCCAAGTACTGCACTGAAAAAACGATTTGATTGAGACATACACTAAATATACAAAAAAAAAGCTTCTTTAATTCTCTTGAGCCTTGAAGCCCGGAACATTAAAATCCGTTAAGATAAACGGAAGTTATGATTGGCTTTCTACCCAGATAAATCCCCTCCCACCTTACCTCTCGTAGGGGAGTTATCTAAAAAGTATTAAGTGAAAATTGTTTAAAATCTTTCGAGTATTTTACTGTTAATTATTTTAACCTACATTTATTTTAAACTTAAGGGGAAAATACCGAATTTTTAAATCACATAGAGAGTTACGCCCCTGGTGGTCATTTTGGGAAGTTAAAAATATTTTTGTTGAAATTCTCTTTGTCACGCTCTTTATCGCATGCTGGTAAAATGTACGGTTGCTGAGATATATAGACCTGGCAGCCGAGCTCAACCAGACATCCCGTATATTTCTTTTATCCTTTTTAGTGCATGTTTTGAAAATTCCGGGAGTTCATTTGCAAGAAAATTATGATAAGCTACCCCCGTTAACCGATTCTGGGAAGCGTTGGGCTCCTGTCAGAAAATCTCCAACAATATCTGCCCACACTTTAATAGAAAATTAATCGTTGATTTCCTCATCGCAAGAAAGCTGTCAATATGAACAAGTGTTGAAACGTTAATCATAACAAAATCTACATGGAAGAACTCAAAAGAAAATGGTTATAGAACATTGTTGGAGAGCATATCGATAGATACGCAGCTACGCAGAAGTTGCGTAAGAAAATCGCAGTTTCTGCGTATCAGTGCCCTTATACTCTTCATTAAAAGAAGATTACATCATCAAGAGTTAATATAAATTGGAACAGAAGATACTGTCAATATATTAAGATATACCCTGCTAATATTCTAATGTACTTATTTGAAATAGATTGGTATATGGCTAGATTGCTATGTCAGTACTCCGTATTAAATATCGACTACTACAATGTCAAGAGCAAACATTCCTTAGATCGCTTAGAAACAGACATAGTACACATATATTTTTTTACCTATGCGTAAACAAGTGTGTAAAAAATTTAACCAATATTATACATTTCGTACCGGAGAACAATCAAAACGTATTGTAATTACTTTTTATAATTATTAAGTCACATATTATCTTATCACCCGTGCATATTAAACTTTTTTCTGGATTGATAAATCACTTTTATCTGTTAATACAAAGTCTATGTTATTATCTGCTTAACTATGGGTAATCCTAGTTAAAGCCTAATTGCTGCTATTAAGTATCATATCGTCATCAATTACATATGAATAGAATTCAGTGTATCAACAATATTAAGGAGGATAACACATAAAAGCTGTGTAATATATTAATTTAGAATAAGCTGAGGATTTATAAAATCAAAACAAACAATAACAGAAAAAAACTTGGGTTTTAAATTATTAAAATTTCTTAGTAGATTTTACAGAATATAATATTTAAATATTCAAATTAAAAAACAATATGTCCACGAAAAGGCATTAACATAATTTATTAGGGTATTTATGATATTGAAATATAAAATGATAAAAACTGCTTGGCCATGTGTATCTATCTTACATGAAAGTCAATCATCTTTGTTTACACTCCAATCAGCACCTCGCCATAGGTATTTCAAGAATGCTGGCGATCTTTAATATGATTTAATTGCTTTGATAAATATTTAGTGATACTTTTAAGGAGTTATTATTATTTGTATTCTTCCATCAAAATTACTTGGGCAATAACAAGAAGGTTCCCAGAATATAATAGGCAAGACCATTATACAACTTAACACCTATCAAGATGGAATGTCATTTATTCACTCATATTTTATTTTTAATAGAAAAAAAATTAGAAACATTCTTGACAGCACCGTTTGGTAGATTATCTTTAATAATAATACTGGTCAACAAAATTTCAGATTTATTTTGTCGCACGAGGTAAGTTGGGTGAACTTGGTAGTATTTTTTATACTAATTTCATATCGGTTTTCAGAATTTTCCTACCAGGCAGGATTTCAGAGTGACAAAGCAATAAAATTTTGTGAAAGTATATATTATAATATGTGTATAAATCATGAAAAATTGACGTACAAAGTGATATATTTACTTGGAAAATGCGCTGATATATGCCTTTCGGCTGAACATTGCATCAGAAACATATCTCTTAAGCATCCAGCAATAGTGTGCCAACATAGCAGGGCTCCATTTGCCTTGGTATCATCAGCACTTTCATCGTCGCTTAGTGTCATGTTTT
>JARFOC010017608.1:0-10348 GCA_031763485.1 Osmoderma eremita
TTATCTTCCTTCGTAGTTTCTGCTGAGGATGGCAACTTAGTTGCCGAAATACCTATCCAGGAGTTCTTCACTCATCGCGGTGGTAAGGGTATTTTTTATTTTTTACTATTTTAAGCCACCGTATCCTTTTTTGTATTTTTTGTATTTTATAACAAAAAACATGCTCATAAAACATTGCAATATCGTCAGCTAGCCCCGTCATGGGGGTAAGATGACATATCTATTGGAGCAAGATGAAGCAACAATAATCACATCTGAATTTTCCAATTCCTTCATATGACGATATTCTTCAAGTCACCGCATTTTACAAAAGAAACACTGGATACATTTTTCCTTGGAGGTTCCTAAACTATTCACCACAAGGAGGACAATGTATGGTTTCACCATCACCGTCCAATGTTTTAGAAATCGTGTTGCCATTATATCTTTCTGGATTGCTTGTATCCATTCTTGTCTAAAGTTTTCTGTGATGAATTCATCTAAGTTATAAATATTATTTGGCTGGAACTGATAAGATTCCTAAATTTCTTTTAACACAATTTTCACTTGTATTTTGTTAAATCCCGGTAATTTGGAATGTCTCTGCTGTACGATTGCGGGGGAAGCTGTCATGCTGTTTTCCCAATCACAGTCTTTCGCTATGTTCGCCGCATGATTATTGGATAATTCCGCAAGTAATACATCCAACTTAATATTTCTGTTTGAATGAACATTGTGTTTATTTCAAGTAATTACTGAAAATGATACATATTTAATTGCTCAATGTATTCTCGTTCTTTAGCTCCTACTTTGCCCGACGGCATTTACGGTTCGCAATACATTGACGGCTTTAGGATACGTTGGTACCCACCATTGCAGAATGAGGAATGTGGTGTAACTTACGTACTGCAATATACGATCGAAAATCAAGCATCTATTGAAGTTGCTCTAACGGAATCTTATTGGATCGTAAGAGATGACTTGGAAGCCTGTTCAGTGGTATCAGCACAACTATGGGCCGTGACGAAAGAAGGGGAAGTTAGCGACAGCTTCATATCAGACAATTTTACCGGTGAGGAAGTTATTTATAAGTTACAGATGGGTTTTAGTACAATGTTGATTTAATTTCAGTGCGTCCTGAATTCGTACATATTGCCAATATGTCAACGCCTTTCAATGATGATGGCGCAATAATGGTAACCTGGACAAATCCGGCGCGATCGCCAAAATGTAATGTAAGCTATATCATGACGGTTACAACAGATCTAGATACTTTCCTGTACAAACCGGCTACAGAAAGTGAGATCATCCCCGACGACTTATTTTGTTTCCGACTTTACATAGAGCTTGACGCTTTGATCGACGACTACTTCTTCGCATATACGACCAAATTAATGCTTTTGAGTAAATTAACTTAAAGTAATTTCACCAGGATGGTTTACCAAACTTCTTGTATGTTTCAGCCATTGAAATTGAGAACATCACTATGTTGGGTACTCCTGAGAGGCCAAATGAATTGATTGTCTCATGGATTGGTCATCGCAGACCAGATTTGTGTCCAATTACATATGAAGCGTATTATTCTACAATGGATGATGAACAGGGACCTATACGCACTTTAGAAACGGAAGCACGTTTCAACGCTACGTTTTGTATCATTGCTGAGGTCTCGATCGCCTCACCCACTTCACCTGTATTGGCAACCGGCGCAAACGCAACATTATGTGAGAGACGAGAAAATTAAAAAAAAACACATGTGTACAGCATGTTCAAACGAAACGGGGATTTCCTGTTTCAGCGTTATGTGACATTTTGGAAAAAAGAAAACACATATTTCATAAACATGTTCGAGTGACTATACTAACGCACACTTACTTCGTTATTTCAAAAGGAAAACTGCATATTGTTACATTTTTCTAATTTAAAAATATTACCAGCTAGTCTTTTATGAAAAACATTGTCTCAATGCAAACGATCAGCTAAAATTGCGCTTGCATTTTTTATGAATAATCGAATTCCAAATCTCAGGTTTACCTGCCTTCCGGATACGCTATACAGAGTGCCCGTTTTCTATCTCCGTATATGGGCAACTTTCTTAATATTAAAGATAAAAAATCGGTTAAATGGACAAAGTTGCTCAGAAAATAGAGTTATAGTTGATGCTAGTGTCGCATTGTGTGAGATAGTCAAGAAAAAATAATACATCCAAAAACTTCAACGTCAAATATGTTCACAATCACTAAAGATAAAATAAAGGTGAAAACTTTTCTAGTATAGTTTTTTATGTAGAATCTTTATTTTAGAGATATAATACAAACTTTTATTTTTTTAAATGGAAGTCATAATTGACCATGGTGTCATTAAAATGATTTTTTTTCTGATTTCATTGATATACCACTTGGTATAGCTATCTCTTTTAGATTTTGATTTCCAGTGAAATAAAGAATTATTGTTTCTAATAATTAGGAAAATAATCAACTAGGTTTCGAAAATATTTTATTATGGAAAATATAATAAAATATTAAAAAAGGAATATGAAAAAAAAATCAAAATAAAACTCAGGAAAACATAAGGGAGTAAACAAAAGCAAACAACTTTATTGTAACTTAATTAGGTAAGTGTTTAAAATCTCCTCCAATAGTATGTATACACATTTCGCACCTCCTCACAATTTCAGTTTGAACCCTATGTAAACTGTAAGGTCTGATACTTCTTATTGCTGCCATAATACTAATCTTTAAATCCTCGATGTTGTTCAGTTCATTCGTTTATACTTTATTATTAACGGCACCCCACAACAAAAAGTCTAGAGGTGTAATGTCTGAAATTCTTGCAGGCCAGAGAATTGTACCTGCATTGCCAGCCCAGATAGGAAAACGCTCCGAAAGATAATTATACACAGCTCGGCAATTACGAGCAGGTGCACAGTAGTGCCTTAATTTTTAAACTTTGCATCAAATTTAGTAGTATTTCATCTAACATGTCGTCCAATCCATTACGTAAAAAGTGTAAATATCGTTCACCATTTAAGTTGTTTTCATAAAAATATGGCCCCAATATTTTTATACCAAAATGTCGCACCACACATTTACGGAGAACACATGTTGATCTCTCCTATCGATAGTAAGGTGAGGATTATTTTGAGATCAATAAATATTGTTGTTTCCATTAAATATGCCATTTTTTGTAAATTTCGTTTCCGTAAATAAAATTGTACTAGGAAAGTGCGGATTATTATATTTCTCTCAAGAAGCATCTAGCAAATAATAATCTTTTTTCATGGTCTTGAGCATACAACGTCTGACTAATGCTACATCTAAATGGCTTGCATTTATTTTGTTTAAGAATTAGGCGAGCTTTTTCTATGGAAACTGCGCATTCGCTTGAAATCTCGCCTGTGGATGTTTCTGGTTTGTAATTTAGGTACGCTAAAACCCTTCCCTCGTCTTCCGGTATAAATTTCTTTTCTGCAGTACATGGTTTACTAAATGCTCCGTATGTCTCAGGTCGCCTCATTTCCATCTAGCGTTGGTGATACATTTCACTAGCTTCAATGCTATTTCAATTGCTAGCATAATAACAAAAAAAGCATATCATTCTTTTCTTGGTAGCTATACATTTTCTGAATTTGTTGATCAAAACTACCAAAAGGACCTATTTGATACTCATCTAACGTACTCAACCTTTAATTCTTGACAACTACATGTGTTTCTTTGCCGTGTTTGTTAGTGAAAGCCTACTTATGAATTAATAGAAATAATAATTGTTTATCTCACTACAAATCAAAATCTAAGAGATAGCTATACCAAATGTTATATCAATGAAATCAGAAAAAAATTACCGTTTAAATAACACGATGGCTAACTATGACTTCAATTTAAAAAATACAAGTTTTGTATTATAACTCCAAAATAAATAGTGCCATAGATTTTTAAAAGACATTATTAGATTCTATATAAAAAACTGTACTAGAAACAGTTTTCACCTTTATTTTATCTTAAGGGGTTGTGAACATATTTGACGTTGAAGTGTTTGGAAGTTTTTTTTTGATTATCTTACATACCTCCAAAATGTGACACTAGCATCAACTATTACTCTATTTTCTGGGCAACTTAGTCCATTCAAGCGATTCTGTATCTTTAATATTAAGAAAGTTACCCATATACAGAGATAGAAAATGGGCAACCTGTATAATCGAAAACATTTCCAAAATGGGCAATCCTCTATAATATAATACTTTTATATTCAAGATCTTTTCCTAAATTGAAAGATAGGTTTAACTTTGTAAAATAATTCCTTATACAACGTTTTCAGATCCGTCTTACATCGATGCTGTACCAGATCTCAAGGCATTCATTCAAGAGGATTCGATTCTAGTATTGTGGTCCGAGATACCGTCAATTGCGAATTGCGATGTCAGTTACCTAATCAATTTATCGACCGACGTTGGCAATTTTACTGAAGAAACTAGACTTCTCGAAATGCAATTTCCCGTAACAGATTACCAATATTGCTTCACCTTCATTCTACAGCTACAAGCTGTAGTTGGCGACATTATAGGAATTCCTAGTATAATTGCCCCGCTTGATAATTGTAGGTTTCATTGCTTGGGATACTTTTTTTGAGGAGACTACTTATTGTTTTCGTTGCAGATATACTTCCGGTTGAAGGTTTGATATTAGTTCCATCCGCACAAAACACATGGCAAGTGTCATGGACTGCCCACGATCGACAAGGAAAGTGTAACGTACAATATGAAATAAGATTTTGGAATGGTGCGGAAGACGTGTTGTTGACTACATCACATTCAAGTCAAATTATCACAGTGAATAATTGTGTGAATATTCTAAGTGTAACGGTGAAGGCCGTCAGTGGTGAACTAGAAAGCGAAGCGGAAACTATTACGCGTAGCTGCGATATTCCCCAATAAAAATAGTTATAGCAGTCTGTCTTAGATTAGAGAAGTACATATATATTTTTGTAGATCCTATAGCACATATATACACATATATGTATATAACAGCACTACAGGCCCAGTAGGCTCTTGGCTTGATTGACAACTCCTCCCCATATTTCTCTCTTGGCAGTTTTCTCCTTCCACTTTATGCAGATTTTCTTCCACATTAACTCTCCATCTTGACCTTAGCCTTCCCCTTCTCTTTTTCCTTCCTATAGTAGCCATGCCTCCTGCATCCCATACATATGTCCTAACCATCGCAATCTATGGGATTTCGCAACCCCTATTATATCAGGCTCTCTGTACAACTCCCTCAGCTCTTCGTTGGTTCGCCTTTCCCATCGGCCCCCCACTCCTTTTCCTCCGAACACCTTCCTTAACGCTTTCCTCTCCCACATCCGGAACATCTCCTCCATTCTTCCTAAGGTCCATACCTCACTTGCAAACCCTATTATATACTCAAATAAAATATTTTTCTAAAATCGATTTTTTTTTCTACAGACACAAGAAAGCAAATCTAGCAATCACAACGAGATCCGGATTTTAATTTCCATTAAATCCCACATCGGAGTGTATCCAAAAAAAATCGTTTAATAGCATTTACAATGATTCATAAAAAAATGAATACTAGAAACATTCAGATTTTTTTTTTTGAAAAAGAGCGTCGTTATTTTCTGAGAAATATAAAAATTACAATTACCTGTCAATGAGTAACTTTTGAATGCCTAGATTATTAGAACGATAAATCGAAACATATCCAAATTTTCTATACTTATCAGGCTAATGTATGATTTCTTATCTATCCATCGATATAAACAGAATTTCTGTGTACTCGAGCGTACTCATCACACGTTCAGTATCATACATAAAGAGTGAAACATGTAACGGTGCAGCATTTTAAAATTTAATTAGTGTACGCGTTGGTTAATTGTGTATAAAATATATCTCTGTTGACATATCGATGTTGACCAAAAGAGCAAAGATAGGTTCGATTTATTTCTAAGACAAATAAAAGTATAAACGGTTCAGCTTGCATATTTGATTTTACAGTTATCAGTTTGGTGGCAGGAACAGTTGCCCTTGGATTACTGATTTTCGGTTTGGTGTTCATTATAACTAGAACCGGTTATGATAAATGCGAGAGTAAGTTAAAATAAATAAATAGTTTCTCATTTATAATACTATACATCCTTTTACAAAATCATATTAAGTAACAACATTGCAAAATATAATAAAATGCAAACGGAAGAATTTCTACCAAAATGCGACAATTTAACAACTATATTTCATTGTTCATAAATATACGGACAACAGTGCTTCGTGTACAATAATACAATTACCACAAAAAAGTTCAATCATCAAATTGTAAAAAAAAGTAATTAAATTTTTAAAAAAACTTTGTTTAAAAAATAAATTAGCCCTCAACACATATACTTGGCGAATGATGATTCAATAGAAAATAGTCATTTTATAAAATAGCAAAATCTGGAAAGTTCTATGTCTTTAAAATTACCCATTTTTCGCAAATTCTTTTTATCAACTTTCAAAAACAACGCCATTCTAGAAATGAGGTGAGCTTGTTACAGTAGATAGCAACAAGTATAACACTTTAGTCTGCTCTTTGGAAGCGTTGGAGTATCAGTAATTAATATCTAAAAAATTGCGTCAATAAATAGGTTTTCAACTGTTAAAAACAAGTACCACTTATTGCTGAACGTAGCAGTTTTGATAATTGTAATGTAATTGAAGGTGCGATGTCAGGATCGCCATGTGAGGGCTTTCAACGATGGTTATTTAAATGCTTGAAGCATTATGATGCATTGGATGGTGTGGTCAGAGTCTTTATCGCATTTAACCCCAGAGATTTCACTTACGTTTATTTGCTTACACTACATACATACAAATTCATTACTCGTTTTTATTATTAAATATTTTAACATTGTTGTGTCTCCATGGAGTACCATGAACGACTGCTTTCTCGTTGTACCTAAAATGGCGTGTTACAAAAGTAACACGCCATTATACACATCACTCCAGTCAGCGGTGTGAAATACAGAGAAGTCGTCGTGTCGTTGGCGTTTTGGGATCACCATGCCAATAGAAAACAATATATGAGTATGTTAGTTTGTTTTGACAAATAAGATCAATACAAAAGTCGTTAGCAGTGTTTTTCCCTTTGCAAGTGGCGCCCCACGTTGGGCGCCACTTGTAAAGGGAAAAACACTGCGAACAACTTTTGTAATGATTTTATTTTTCAATACAAATTAACAAACTGTTTTCTATTGGCATGGTGATCCCAAAACGCCAACTACACGGCGACTTCTCTGTATTTCACGCCGCTGAATGGAGTGATGTGTATAATGGCGTGTTACACTTATGAATTTACACACAAAATAATACATATAAAGGTAAAATTGCTTTTATGAATACATTAATGTGTTACTGTATTATACATATATTTTTTCACCCTACCATCAATGATTCTCGGAATCCCAGTTTCCGGAAAGGAGAAACAATAAGTGCAAAAATATTCGCGGCCGCGGGACAAACATATAGCGTATGCGAGCGCGACTCATGGACAAATGTGAAACGGCACATATACAGTATGTTAGCGCGAACAAATACAAGACAGGAACAAACATGGTGTTTCAATAAGTATCTCCCTCATCGATTAATCATTCCGTTGCGTTTCGACACTACTAATTTTGAAGTCATTGAAGTGAAAACGAAGGCTTTCAAGATCAGAATCAATCTCGACGTTTGGCCCACAACCGTTATGGTTGTAGGCTTCTTCAGGAGAAGAGATAAAAGACAGACTACCTGGTTGGTTCCACCCTGTGGCGTGGTTTACACTTAGGTTTCTCGCTGCTCTCTCTTCTTCTCTCCTCTAACTTTTCACCCGAGGCAGCCCCTTATGATTGTGGACGAAACGTCAAGATCTCTAATATAACACGATCCAAATCCGGAAGAACTTTATCTTACACTTTGAAGATATTATTAAAAATATTATATATATGTTTTCGCCTCTTAGCTCCTGGTTTGCCCATCAGCATCTCTGCCCAGCAAAATAACGAAGGTTTGACGATACATTGGTCCGCACCATGGCCCAACGAGGAATGCAATGTATCCTACATATTACATTATGGGATGGAAAATCAAACACCTATTCAAGTTAATCAAACGGAAACTTCTTGGATCATAAGAGAAGGCTTAGAAGCGTGTTCATTGGTGTTGGCACAATTATGGGCCGTCACGAAAGAAGGAGAAATTAGCAACGGCTTTGTATCAAACAATTTCACCGGTGAGCAATTTATAAGTTACAAGTAGGTTTTAGTACAATATTGAATTAATTTCAGTACGTCATGAAACCGTACGTATTGCTAACCTGTCAACGTCACATAATGAAGATGGCGCACTGATGGTAACCTGGACAAATCCTGCGCAATCGCCAAGATGTAAAGTACGCTATACCGTGACGTCTACAACAGATCGAGGTACCTTTCAGCACGAGTCGGATACAGAAATCGTGATCCTTCCCAACGACTCATTTTGTTTCCAAGTTACAATACGTCTCGAAGCTTGGATCGACTACCATTTATTTGCATTTGAGACGGAGATTTTTATTCTGTGTAAATTAACATTATAATTCGATCAAGTACGGTTTTCGAAATAACTTCTTTTATGCTTCAGTAACCGAAGTTAGGAACGTCACTGTCGCGGTTATTCCCGAGAGCCCAAATGAACTGATTGTCTCATGGACTGGTCATAGTAGACCAGATTTGTGTCCGATTCAATATCAAGCGTTTTTTTTCACCAACGATGAAGAACAGGGACCTATACGCACTTCGGAACACGAAGTTCGTTTCAACGCTACGTTTTGTGTCATTGCTGACGTACTGATTGCATCACCTGGTTCATCCGTACTGCCAGGCAGGGCAAACGTAACGTTATGTAAGAAACGAGAGAAACTTGGAAAATAAATAGAAGTTTTATACAATGAAAGGGTGTATATTTCAGAATCACATTCGGCTATATTGACGCACACTTATTTCGTTATTTAAAAAGGAGAACTCTGTATATTGTTCCATTTCTAAATTTTGAAAACATTGTCATGTGGTCTCATAGCCGAAAACATTTTCAAAATTGGTAACCCTCCATAATATAAAACTTTTGCATTGAAGACTTTTTCCTAAAACGAATTCATTCTGTTCATTATATGATGAATCTCGAGCAAGGTAAGCTGATCATGCGTGTACTTGATTGGAACATCGTGCTGCTGCTAGGAGTCGAGTTATGAGGTGTCACTGCTTCGCAACTGACAAAACGATTTCGATTGCGATTTGACGCACTTCCGGTTTTTCGATTCTGTTCATTATATGATGAAGGCTTTTTCCTAAAACGAAAAATAGTTTGTACATTTGCACTTTTTAAAATGATTCCTGAAACATGTTTTGTTTTTTCAGATCCGCCTTACATCGATGCTGTACCAGAACTTGACGCGATCGTACAAGAAGATTCGATTCTAGTATCGTGGTCCGAGATACCGTCAATTGCGAATTGCAATGTCAGTTACCTAATCAATTTATCGACCGACGTTGGCAATTTTACGAAGGAAACTGAACTTCTCGAAATGAAATTTCCTATACAAGATTATGAATATTGTTTCACCTTCATTCTACAGTTACAAGCCGTCGTTGGCGGCGTTATAGGGATTCCAAGTATAATTTCGCCGCTTGATAATTGTAAGTTTCATTGCAAGCAATACTTTTTGGACTGTACCTGCTTTGTTTGCAGATGTACTTCGGATTAAAGATTTGGTATTAACTCCCTTCAGTTGCGCGAGCTTGGCGAGAACACTCTAAGTGCAACAGTGAAGGCCATCAGTGGCGAATTCAAACGTGACGGGGAAACTATTCAACAGAGCTGTAATATTCTTAGATAAAAAACAGTTAAGCTAATATATTTTAGATTAAAAAATATCTATATTTGTTTACTCCCATTTAATATCCAAACAAAGAAGATATTTAAAATTTGGCCATTATCAGTTGAAATTTTAAGTATTTGTTGTACCGAGTATATGATTATAAAAAATAAACATAAACATAATTATTATAATTATTTCGTTATATTATGTATTAAAAAATGAAAGTACTAAACCTTTGATATTGTTATTTAATATGTAATAAGCATGCTTTTGATTTAGATCTTATCCTAGTTCAACCACAAAAAAAGTTCACCTCAAAAAGTAATGAAATTACCATTCAAAACAATTTAATAAGACTGCAGTATTATTTTATTCGAAATACTTGAAACATCAAACAAACTTCTTCCTACTCAAATACACACACTGTTCGGATTACTCCTCCCGCACAAGTATTAATTAATTCGGGACGACACGTGTTTCGGGAATAC
>JARFOC010017629.1:0-10347 GCA_031763485.1 Osmoderma eremita
AGAAAATACGAAATATTATAACCTATACCTACTCATATTTTCGCGCGTATTTTTGCTGATTCCCATTGTCAATCGCATGATTAATCAATTTTTTGTAGGGTTAGGTGTAATCTGATATATTGCGTTTGCTATACTTCATCACCCAGTAATCTTTGCTTACGTCATTTTCGGCTTTGGTAACGTCACCGATCGCTTTTTAAATCTGTTCTTGCTCTGAAAAAAATAGAGGTAAGGTTAACACAATTGTGGTAAGGTTAACCAAAGTCACTTCACTTTACCATAATTGTGTTTACAACATATTTTTCTCAGTGTGACATAATAAAAACCTAACGAAAATCTAAACGTATACCTTTGGTGGTCGCGGTAAAATAAATAAAAATGAATTCTCAAGCTATCAGATCAAATATTCAAAATAGAAGACAGTCACAAGATGTCCTTTTGATAATCAGGCGTCATAAATTAATGTGATTCATTTGTTTATGTGCTCAGGAATAAATGATGAAATGCTTTTTAGCTTAATTGAAATCACACATTTTCGAAATAGATCAACAGGAAATTGTTTTTATGTACTACAATGAATCTACAAAATAACGAAACCCACGTGACCTCTAATATAACATGACGTAAATTTTAAGTTGGCAACTGATTAAATATTCGTAATATTTCTGTCTAGAACGCTAAATAGCCGATATTTGACAGTTGACTATTGTACGCTGCGTGTTATATTTCCTTGATTATTTTTGTTTTTATTTTATTTCTACGTTTTCGTTAATCAAATTTGTTATAACTTTCACAATATAATTATTTCCCTATTTCTTGCCTGTATATTTATAACCCAAAACTAACCTGCGCTTAGGGTCAGGGTTGTCCATGTATTTTCTTATGGGGAGATCGGTGCTGGTCCCTACATTCCTCTTTCATAGAAAAATGGAAGAAGTCGTTACCCCGTTTTATGTGCGGCCATAATGAGGGTTGATGACTTATTAGTTCAACACAGCACGCAGATTACTTTGTTGGATGTGTATTAGAGGGGAGTGTAAAGTGTTTATTCTATTATAATTTAACTCATATTGTGATGAATACGTTTTATCACCACGGACATATAGTAAACCTGCTACATTTTCTAACTGCTAATATTAATTTAATGGATGATTATGATTTACAAATGTCTAGTCGATTAAATTCTTTGTTTTGAGTAAAAATCTGGTGTATTCAAAATGAAATCAATTCACTATTATCGAACGATTTTGAGAAATTTTGAGAAGGTCCTAGGATCCAAGATTCAGGTTCATCACAAACATTTTGAGATAGATAAAAGTATCATTTTTATAGATTTTAAGCAAAAGTATTCTTAAAGTAGGATGTTTCAAAATAAATAAAATTGCGGACCGCATTTGAATTTAAAAAAGAAGGTAATAAAAATAAATAGTAAAAATTAAATTGTTTTTTTTTACAATTGTAACTATTTCCTATTAAATAAAAAAAAATGAATTATGTATTTTGTGATTTGAAACTGTTTTTATTCTTGGAAATTTTTGAAGATGAATTGCTTTCATATGGTTATCGTTTCTATTAGTGTTACGTTAATCGAAATTGACTTGAAATCAGTTTTATTAAAAAAAAAAAAAACACCTCAAACATTTCCAAATCCAAATTTGTGCCCAACTAATAAAAAACCAAAAAAAAAATTTTTTTGAATAGCCAAAGCTGGAAATAATTTTTTTTTAAAGTTTTATTCCCTGGAAAATTTTGGGAACAAATCACATCGATATGGTTTTAGTTTCCAGTGTTCAGTTCATCGAAAATAAATATTGTCACATTGATTTAAAATCCCAATGGGGTTAATTTTTAATTTTATGCGATTTCTATTCTTTTTCGGCTAACCCCTTTTTGGTAAGCATTTTATTAGTAAACAGTCGAGTCTAGATTGTAAAATATGAAAATTATAACGAAAAAATAGATCGCTACATTTATTTGGAACGTATTTATAACTAAACGGGTAAAAATCTTAAACAATAGCTGTAGATAATGAAAATAATGATAATAATATCGTTTTTATTGTTAGATTAGATAATTATCTTATAATTATTCTTTAGATGATAAAATTTAGCGTAAGTTATTCCCTTAATCCAAAGACTAAGAAGGCAAAAAAAGAAAGTTAAATTTATTTGATTAACCCAAATAAACATCAGGTAAATCTTAAGCAACATAAAATAAATATATATATAGAAAAGAACAGATTATCAAAGTAGTTGTTAAAAAAATAATTAGCCCATCACAAAATTTGTATAATAGAAAAAATAAATTGATGAGATATACAAATACAGAAATTTTAAATATTCTTAGCATTAACGTGGTTGGTAGTATTGTGTCTCCGAATATTATCTTCATTGTCAGAGTAAAAATTATGTAAATTGTTACAATGCAAATTTATATTTCCATATATCGATAGTTAAATGGCAGAAGGGGTTGTCTGTTTTTGGTTTTAAATGCAGATGCCTTGTTTCTGCCATTAAACCACTGAAATATTTATGAATAACAAATGTAAAAGCAGTACTTACATTAAAATAATTACATTCGTACATAACCTATAAAGTATGTATATAGTATTTGAAATCGTACCTTTCCGTCAATTTGTTTTCAAACCATACTTTTAAAATCACACACGAGGTTTATCAAAAATTAAACGTGTTTACAACGGTAAACAAAAAAGCAGTAATGTTCTTAAACAGAGTACACCCACCTATCATTCTCAAAAAATTCGACCAAAAATTCTAAGACACCCAGTATTTTACACTTATAATAAATGCACCTTAAATAGCTGTAATAAACAACCTAAACATTTGGAACTAAAGTGATTTTACCTTGACAAGCTTTACGATGGCCTACACTAGGTTAAATACATATTCAGGGTACAAATCGAAATACTATACTGGTTAAATGTTCTAATGAGCAAATGTCCAATTATATTTTAATGTATTTTTTTTTTCAAACTTGCCATGCATTAAAGCAATAATTTTATAGACCCGAGCATGTTATTTCATCGAAACTAATTTTCTGATTTTATTTGTTTACTTACATACTTCGTCTTTTCGTTTTTTGTTCCGTCATTCTACATCACTCGCTTATCACCCACTAACTGAGAGCGACAATACGATCTGGCTTAGTCATTATATATGTAGCTCTACAATAGGACCTAGCGGCCGAAGTAGAAGGGACGCTTAAGCTCTGGCCACACATATTCGGAACGAGCACGACACGAGTCTCGCACGAAACTCGTACGATGTCCGTTCCGAAGTAATAATACCGGTTTACGCTCTGGCCACACATATCCGGGCCGCGTCCGGCACGACCTCCGCATGAGACTCGTACGACGTCCGTTCCGAAGTAATAACAGGTTTAAATGCGATAGGCCACACATGTCCGTCGCGAGTGCGACACGAGCACGGGGTGCGTACGGATCTGATCGCCCGCAGCGGGTAATTTACTTTTTGTCGTACGAGTTTTGAAGTCGTGCAACGTAGTTGCGAAAGCGCATTATGTAACCATGCATATTGTCGTTATACACGGCTGTTGTAAAGTAAAAATTGAAATGTATGGTCTATGATGAATCATCCACCCCTGTTAATGTAAAGATAAGCCAAAAAGCGTTCTAAGGGAATTCTTTATGCATATACACAGAGCAGTTTAGACTTTTTACTTTGAGAAGACCCATCAATACAAATGAAAACACAAGCAACTAAGGAATTTAGCACAGGTGTTGTACGTACAGTTAAAGAAATATGTATGACACTTCACTAGCGCGTAGGCAACACAAATTACAACGAACATAGAAGAATATTGCCCCCCTCAAAATAGCAATCATATTGTATAAGGAACATATATTGGGCATAAGTATGGAAATTTGAAGCAAACAAATTCTCTGCCCACTTTGCCGGGCGCACCGTCGGACGCGAATGAATGAGAATCATTTTTCTAATTTATCAGCAAGCAAGTTTTAATACAGTGAATATTGTCGTTTTTGTAAATTTGATGATCTTTTTATTGGCTTGTATATGGAATATCGTATAATACCTTAATTTAAGTTGCCCCCGACACAAAAAAAAATAGAAAGTAACATATCAAAATATCGTGTCAAATATGTAAAACTATTTGTTAATATAATCATTTAATGTAAAACAAAGGAACATAGCAATATATACAGTGTGATGATAAAGTTTGAATCAAAATTCATAATTGGGTTATTTAACAATTTATGAAAATCGCTGGTACGGGTCAATTTTGTTTTTTAAAATGCCATATTTTGACGTGCGAAAACGTACTATGACGTCATTCCCGTTTGGATAATGACGTCATTATCAATTTTTTTAAACAGCAATCTCAATTCGTTTACTTTTGTTTTTGATAATTGGGCCTCTGTCTGTACCTCACAACAATTTTATTGAGGTAATGACACATTTACTTTCCTAAGAAATAAAACGTTATTTTTGATAGAAAAGTTGTATTAATAAATACTCAAAATGGCCTCCACCAACCATCTAACATTGTCCGAGGCGAGTGTAAAAACTTTGCACGTTCAGACAAAGTTGTCAATTCATTTTTGCACTTTCACTTCAACTAAAGTGACAGATTGATCACTTTTGAAAATTATCGTGTCAAGATTTCGAAAAGTCAATTAAGTGTCAAAGTAATGTTGCAGCTTACCACCCTTATGTTCTGCCAAACATTTACGAGAAAGAAAAAAAAATTGCTATTTAAAAAAATTGATGATGACGTCATGATCCAAACAGAAGTGACGTCATAGTACGTTTTCGCACGTCAAAAGATGGAATTTCAAAAAACGAAATTGGCGTGTACGGGGGATTTTCTTAAAATTGGTAAATAACCCAATTATGAATTTTGTTCCAAACTTTATCGTCACACTATATAATAATCTACTAAACACAAAAATATTTTTCATATAAATTAATAGAAACTGTAACTAAAGAAACTAAATAACAAAATCTTTGAAAAAAATAACTTAATATGTTCGAGCCGTAATACCATATGATGTTTATTGAAAGTAATCTTATAAAAAAAAGTTCCAATCCTATTTTTGCCGACAATTGTCAGTGTCATGATGCCGGACACACCGAGCCTCCTAGATAAAAATTTATCGTTTCAATCGTCCAAGAATTTGTTCTGGGCATTGCTGTTTGACGCACAAAACCTGTCATAATGCATCATTCCATAGAGCCATACCACGTGCTAATTTTACGATATGTTTATGTACTTACCTTTTTTTAAGTATTTTTTCCGTTTTTGTTTTAAATAAAAATTCGTTTACTTTCACATTTAACAAAACGGCTTTATGTAAGAGCATTTTACAATGGGATAAGAATACCGTAGAAGATAGACGATTAATGAATTTTCGAGCAAACCAAATTATTAGTGACTGTAATAAACCGATTTAGCAAAATAATGGAAATAAAAATAATTCTAAGGATGGCGTTAGTTTAGGCAAGCAAAAAAAGAGAAAGGGTAGTAATCCCCTCCGTAATTGTAATGTGTTGTCTACGCGCTGGCGAACTGTCCTTATACATATTTCTTTAACTAACTATATGTGTCCCGTAACGGTATGGCTTCGAGACCCACGACACGAGTACGATACGGGCTCTGTATGGAACCCGTGTCGCACACGATTCGTGCGCGTCCCGCGTATGTGTGGCTAGAGCTTAATCGAACCAGACGGATAACATGCTAGTCTTGATATATATATACGCGAAAAACGCCAATACAAGATGTAGTTGGAAACGGCCTTGCATATATAGCGGATCCACAAGCGATGGACCTGAGATTCCCTCCGCGTGGGGAATTATCAGATGAATCATTAGTGTTTGGCGTTATATAAACGCGCCAACCTGTAGCAACTCGTTCTGTTCGAATTTGACTGCCGCGGCACGCGTTTGATAACAGTAGTGTCTGTCGCCGATTGGGAATCGCGCAGGTATTTAGGAAGGTGATTGGGAATCCCTGCATTTAAATTAAGTAATGTGAATGGCGGTATAATACGATAAAATATTGATAAACTATAATAATCATTTTAATTAATAATAAAATAACTTCAAAAGTATGGTGCTACTGGAGTGGATTTATGGAGATGCCGTTGTTTCGCCAATAAATGAACATACCTCGATTTTCGATGATGATAATCAGGAGGTTTGTTAAACATACACATATCAATTAAAATATTTAACATCTAGTTATATAGGATAATTCGCCCATATTTATTTGGTTTTTAAATTAAAAGTAAATCAAAATCAAACCATAATCACAACAGAATATACTAATTGATATTAAATATAGATTACAAACACAATCAAGAGTTTTGTCATCCAACCATTACTCAACAATATATGATTAAAAGAAATCGGCCATCTTATTTTATTGTCAGATCATATTAGAATATTTGGAAATAGTTTAATCTATATTTATACAATTTGAAAAATTATTCATTCCTTTGTGTTTGATGCATTTAACATAAAGCAATTGATTAATTTTTTAAATTTTTTTTGTCATGTATCTGTTCTATTACCGATAATTGATTTTTATTTCCTTTTTAGATTCTTAGATAGGTTATGTAGAATCCATTATTTGGATACATTTCCCATGTAATTATTGCACAATATTGTGATAATTAAATAATGACATAAATATTATTTAAACGTCATAATTCTTTTTATAAATTTAATTTTAATATTTGGATTTTATTTAAATTCATTTGTTTAGTTTTTAGCTAGGATTTATTTAACACATGATTTATTAATTATAATTTAATCAGTCAGTTTAGATCTGTTTTATTTTTTTAAATCTAAAAGTATCAACTTTATTTATTTTTTTATTGAAGAAACTTAACAATAATTTAATTTAACGTAGTACCAATAATAACTTCATAAATTTTCCATTTTTGAACACTCAAACAGCATTATTCCAGCATTTTTAGATCGTAACCAAACTTAACATTAATTTTGTTTTAATAAACAGCAAAATACGTAAAGAAAATCTCGATTGGATTAAATCTTTTTTTCTTCTCTTTTTTCTTACCGTCCGTTCATAGACGTCTATTTTCTAATGGATTTGATTTTGTTTTATAATATTCATTCTATTAAGTTAAATATAGTTGTGGCGTGTTTTTTATTTAATTTAACAAGAGAAAATCTTAAATACTCTCTTTAATTACTTATAAAAGTGAGGCATTAATTTTAATAGTAATTCGGTCACGTGGTTGGCAATGGGAATTATATTCACGGATTCCCTAAACATCTGTCCGGAATTAACCAATCTGTTGTGATCATTAAAATCAAAATATGTGAAATCCCTAAAAATATATATTTAAACCAAACACAAAATGTGTTATAATAAAACGGCTGTAAGACTAATTGTTTGATAAGTGTTTTATACCAATAAATATGTTGATACGTAATCATTACTTAAAACATGATAATAGGTAGCCGCCATCTTGTCATTACATGTATTATCATAATACGATTATTATATTCATGTAATGGATGTGTATAAAACAGAAAGTATAATTTTTAGTTACTGTTATTCTATTTTATTTATTTCTTTTTTACATTTTGTTTTGATATATTTACATTATTTAAATAATATAAATCCCAACTAATTATTGCACAATGATATGATATGACTAATAGAAACTGCAACCAAGATTAAGGCTTATAATATTTAAATTCCGGAGTTAACCTTGATTTTTATTCGAATGCATTTTATTTTTTCCATAATTTTTTTATGAAAATTATGGCCCAACTAAAATATAACATGGAAGCTCACGTGATCAATAGATTTTATTGCAATGTATATATCGTTTTTTTTTCAATCTGGGGGAGTGAATTAAATTTGATATTTTAGACTTCGTATCACAATTGACGCAATAAAACGCCGCTGTCATATTAGCTTAACAGATGTCAAATAAATGTCTTCCAAACCGACGCTGTCAATCATTTTTGAACCCTATAATGCTTAGTTCATAATGATGTTAATGTTAGCGTAATGGTAATGTTAATCCTGAAGTTAATGATAATGGTAAAGCCAAATATTTTTTTGGATTTAACATCATTCTTAACATCAACCAATCAACTCCCACAAACGCCACCAAATGTAACAGTAATAAAGTGAAATTAGATTAGCACATGTTGTAATAGTAATAATTTATATTAAGGTGTTTTCAAAATTAATAATTAGAATCACATTATTAGAATCATATTAGAATGATTGACGTAGGACTACCAATGCAATTGCTCGTAATTTTGACTTTAGCAGATAAAAGCTCCTTAATTTTCAAACTATAATTGAGGTTAAGTTCGATTCGACTTGTCAAACGATTTGAAATTCCTTTAAAATAAGGCGCGAAAATTAAAATTAGAGGCAAAAACGGAGTCATTGTAACCACAACCAATATTACCATTAACACTAACATGATTGTGAACGGGTATAAAGCATGTATAAAGAACCGAAACGGCTACACACAATAGTATCTAAGTGGGCCCGACTAAGTTACGCAACCATTTACATTGCGGTATACCTCTCTCTGTCTAACCTATTTAGATATGTTTAAATTTTAGTATCCATTTATAATTTTTATAACAATTTATTAATAATGCTTTAATATAGTAAACAAACACAGTGCTGAATTTATAATATTTAATATGTATTTACGAATACAACATATAGAACGCAGGTGTACAGTTAAAAAACATTTCTAAGAATTGATATAATGCAATTTGAATCTTTAATAACGAATTCGACGAATATTCCTCAACTGTAAAGTGCAGGTACGAAATAACCACATATAACTTACGCTTGCAATATATTTCCATAGACAGTGACCGTTCCAGTTATAGAGTTTTGGAAATCATGTTATACATAACCTCATTTATAGCAACATGAATGCGGCAACAAGCTACATTCAAAGTGAATAAAACAGAATTTCCGATTGTAATCGGCGATCACTCCTCCAATTATATAGTGAATTTTACATGGCATAAGTTATTCACGTTGTTAATGAATTAGGAGGCGCTGACATCACCGATAAATTCTTATTTTAATGGGATTCTCCTGAAAACAGTCTTTACTGACAAAATATTACAGGAAATTACTTGCAACTATGACTGTACAGATCTAAGAAAAACTGGTTTTATGTAATGTAATACATAATATTAACAAGATACAAAGAACGAAACCAAACTGCAAAGCGACAAAAATAAATAACACCAACATTTGAGAATTCTGGTAATATTTCATTTTATCCAACATAAATTTAATATGGGAAAGTGTCAACTTTTCACCATTGTAAACTTGCCCTAAATTTCAACCAATCATAAACCGCAATGTTCATAAGCTGAATGATATGTAGCTTGATTTTTACTGTTCAACGCGATCAGCTATTGATATTGGTGTTGTACAATTATTCTTGTTATATTTTATTTTCTTTTACAAAATAATAGCGTTGTTGTGTGACCTGTTTATTTCGTAAATTTAAACATAGAAATCGTTACGACATAAGATTTAACGCAGCTGCAAAAGAACTCTGTCTTGCCAACCTGACACATGCTAAATACCTAATAGGCGGCAAGTCGAATATATTAAGCGGGAAATTCAAATTAAAAGAATGTAGACTGGGCATTCAATAATTAAAGAAAACTTTTGTGGGGGTTCCGGTTTTCAGGAATTTTTAATGTTACACCAGTTAATCCATAATTATCATTTTACCACACAGGTACATACACCCATGATTGTACACTACCGCCCATAATTATTTGGCCACATTTACGTTTTAGATTTCATATAATTTACTTTATGTAATTGCTTTATGCTGTTATTTATCTATAAGTAAAGTAGTTCAGCAAGTGATTTATTAATTACTTTATCTAAAAAAGAATATTTTTAAATTAGTACTCTATTTTTATTCATGAAATAGTAGTGTATCTTTGGTTGCATAAGTACGTGGGGGATCTATATTCTGGATCGGATAGTATTTTGAATTTAGAAATTCCGAAGTGAACCCTTCAAATATTCCTCGTAACAAATTTTAAGATTTACCCCCACAACGCTGCTCTAATTTTCCTTGCAACTCCTTCACTTACGGATGTTGGATCAATTGCGTGATCGATCTTTCGGTTACTTTTAAAACTATCTTTGTATTTGTATATTACCCTTTTTAATTTTTTTTAATGCATATATGTAGTATATTTAAAGGTGTTTACTTAATCTAATATTTATCTGTTTGTTACAGCTGTCCAGCAACGACAGACTTGCGAGGTGCTCAGAGACCGCGCCAAGAGGTGGCGT
>JARFOC010017660.1:0-10345 GCA_031763485.1 Osmoderma eremita
GTTATCTTACTACAAAGTAACAAAGTGTGGTAGAAACTACGTTTCGGAGACTTTAAATTTGGTAATTAAAGTAATTTATACGAAAAAGTAATATTTATAGTCGCGATTGCGTCTAAGCTACTTCAAATAGGTTCCGGTCTCGGTTTCAGTTACTTTGGTGCTTGTTGGGTATCATACTCAATGACCTTTTGCCAACGTGACAAAAGATTTTGTATGCCGGTATTGTAGAACGCTATGTATTTTGAATCAACGAATTGACGGACTGCATTTATTACACCAACAACACAAGTTAACTCGAGTTTTGAACTGTCTATGCTTGATACTGTGCTCAAGAGACAAAAGAAGGTGGTAATCACTTGGCGAAATGCCAGGAGAATGTGGAGTGTGTGGTAACGTTGCCATTTTCAATTATCTAAAACTAGGAATTAAACAAAAAAAAGCACACAAAATGTGTATGTATCCGATAAAAGAAGGATTCATACTAAAGTAGGTGACAGATAACAAACAAGTGCTATCGATCAACAACTTAAAAACACATACAAAAACCGCACAAATTATTTGGTTACCTCATACAACAATTTTGTCTTTTTTTTTGATTTGATAAACTTAAACATTCAGAATAAAATGTAATCGTGACAATATGATACTTGTTTTGACAAATCTATATTTCAAAATCAGCGTTGGCAACGTAAAACTTAATTCACAGAACCAAGAAAAATCTCAAACATTAAAAATCACACAGCACTTTTTACATAGCGGTCGCGTTAATGTACGAACGAAAGTTGAAAAAAGGGATTGACTATCACCTGCTAAAATTTTACCTGCAGCCCGCAGTAAGGATATATCACGCTAATTCTCGCGTAATATACATCCACAGGCGCTAATATACAAAAATCCCGCATCGTCGCTCATCGTGTGTTAGAAAAAAAGCATCCGTATATTATACAACAATAATTTGTAATCCGGGATGTGTGTGTACAACATATATGCGAGAGTATTCGGGAGAGACGCGAAGATATATCAGTGCTTTAACGAGACACTATCAGTACATTTGAATGTTCAACTTCACAGAGTATAGAGTGTACGATACGCTTGCGATATTGTGCTTGACATACAATACATTACGTGATTCGCACCGTTTTGGACACGCGGCCAACGTGCGCGTCGTGTTGTTTGAAACGCGGAATCGCTCGTCGCGACGCTCTTCAGGGAGATTTCCCTCTTCCTGTGTTTTATGTAAACAGTGCGGTATGAAACTATCTGTTCTGTTTTCCAGTGAAGTTTTCGAAAATCCGTCGACATGTGGGAAATTATAAAAAGCAAATTCAGTAAGTTAGTTTGTTTGTCTTTGAATTTAGAATTTATGTTATGGCTTTTCTCTTGAAATTGTATTAAAAATATTTGCAGTTTAACTGAAAAATTAAAGGAATTTAAAAATGTCAAGGTAAAAATGAAATAATCGTAAATACAACGCTGTTATTTAGAAAATTCCTTGTTTTATCAGTTATTGTTTGCGAATAGAACAAACATGCACGCACATTTTTTTTTTGATATGAAATACAAAGATATTGCTTAAGTGTAATGTTACGTAAATTAATAAATTTTGAAATTTACAAATTTTAGGATTTATCATCTTTTGTAAAGTGCATTTAAATATGTACTTTGCTTTATTTGGGTTTCACAGTGCAATAAACCTAATTAATTTAAAAGTAAATAAACAATAAACTGGAAATTTTATCCACTTATCTTTTGTTTTATGGCAGAATTACCTAACATTTATTTTAGCTATAGATTGTCTCAACCTCCGAATGCAGTACAGAGCTTTTGAGAATTCGATGCACGGTTGCCAAATCGTTGAATCAATTGTACATTATTCCTTCCGGTTCCATTATTAGGGTTTCTGACAGTTAAAATATATATTTTGAGGAAAACAGTAAAATATTAAAAAAATATTTTTTAAATTTATGAACCAGTGATGAAGCGCATAATTTTATTTATTATTACTCAACATTAACAAATTTACATTTCGAACATTCATTTAGGAATTGAGGTATTATACAATTTATTAAACTTTAAAAAAATATATATAATCCTTTAACAAATAATAGTTTCCACATTTGTAACAAAAATAGTTGGAATCATACAAATCCCCATACAATACAATAACATTTAAGAAAGTTATAGTAATTACACACATACATGTCTTGTTTCAACTTTTGCTCTGTCGATGAACCGGTTTGATCATCAGATGTTAGATGAATAATAAATTGTTCAATGTCATCTTGCAAATTCTCCACTATCCACATTTCCTTTTCAATATTTTTTGCATGTTTGATGTAATTTTGCCAAATGCTCTTCGAATTAATTCCTCCATATCTTTTACCTTAAATGTGGTATTATTCATTTTTATACAGTTTTAAACTTGTGCCCATACCATTTCAATGGGATTTAACTCGCAGTGGTAAGGTGGTAATCGAACAACTTCATAACCTTTTTCTTTTGCAAGTTCGTCAATCCTGTTTTTATCATACTGCGGTTTAATTTGTGACACGCTAAAACAGCCGCTTCTTAGCATATCGTCAGTGGTTGGTATTTACTTCTCACTGAGCCAATCAATGATATTGTTTTTTCTCCATGCTGCCGTTCGAATTTTTTCGAATTTTCTGCAGTGACAGGAAGCATTATCAAGAACTATCACTTACTTCTGCGGTATATTTCGAAGCAATTTCTTAATAAACCAATCCTCGTATGTGTCTGAATCCATCTCGGGATGAACATCAGCAGTGTTCTTCTTGCAGAGATGCATATTCAGCACCAGGAACAAATCCGTTATCATCATCAGCATGAACTAATGCAAAACGAGGTCCAAGCCCGATTTGGGATTTCAAACCAGTACTTAAGCCTTGGTTAAAAGCTTGTCGACTATTTTGAATTGTAGTGTTTGTCCAAGTTTTATTTACTGCATGCCCTGTATATACCTATGAATCATCAGTATATATTATAGTTCGACCTGAAAAAGAAAGTTACAGAAATGTCAAATAGCAAGAGCTAAATTGTACCTTCTTCTCTAAATTTCTTGATCTCTCGTAAGAATTTGTGCCTCCACCGAATAATGTTGTCTCGTTCGATGAGTATACTTTAACGTCCTCCTTTTTTTAATTCGAAACCCATATCGTGTTACAATCTATGTAAAGTTGCTCGACTGAAGTTAGGGAGATCATCATCAGCATTGACAGCAGCAAGAATTGCATTTAATGTAGGTGGCATATTCTGTATAAAAAACTACGCACTTTACGTCGAATAGATGCTTGCGCGTTCTCATCATATGTTTGTAATCGGTCATTTAGTTGTATGCCTTTCCTTTTCTTAGGGGTTTTTTGAACTTGATAATGAACCAGTGTGTTGCTCCTGTTTTATATTATATATTGTACGCTCTGAGCAACCCAAAGTTTTACTTGCTTCTTGAACGGCAGCATTCACATTCATAGTTTTATTAAAATAATTTAAAACGTTTGCAATCATACACTTCTCCTTCAGGCTAAATTTTTCTCCCTTACGCCGTTTTCTCCTTACACGCCCCATTAATGCAGTAAATGCTGTAATTAAATGTATAAGTTATAAAACTTCTAAACATCAAGAAAAATATCCATATTACCGTGTGCACGATCGAAGAAGATGGACGCGTTCTAAAAAGAACGATTTGTACAACTATATATAAACAAATGAACGTGGAATTTAACTAAAAATATTTTAAAACGACGATAACGATCGACAGCGGTTGACGCTAATAGACAGGTACTTTGCCGACGCCGACATATGTAAATAAGTTGCAACATAGCAAGATCCCACTAATGACAGCAGCTAAGCAAGAGACAAAAGTTGCTATTATATCCCATACTGCATACGGATGTTGAGACAATCTATAGTATGTTTATTTTCCTTATCAATGAGTACACTTAGAACCATTATACTTTTAATTAACGATCGCAAATGTATTGCATTAATAGCTAACTTGAACCGATTTGAATTGTCAAATGTGTGGAAAATGCTTTTTGCCTTAGTCTTCTTCAGTACACAGTAACAATGCATAATCACAAACTTGATTGTGCATTGTTACGTTTTGTTTTAATAAAAGAAAAATGATTCAAAGAAATACTGTCATAATACAGAACAACAAAAAGTCAGCAGGACAGACAAACTGCTAACGTTAACATTACGGAGTATTCCGCAAGATTTTCACTAATAATGTTAAACTTTCGCGAATCAATAGGTTCCAGGAAACTTCCGTGAACGCCATTGCAACTTTATTCTCTTTATCGTCGTGTGGTATGTTACGCTATTTATCCGGAGATGCCCGATGAAAAGTTGTAAAATTCACATTATTCCTTAAATATTTTATTTTTCCTAAAAGTGTTTCCTACTTCCAGTAAGAACGTACGTGTTATTATCGGGAGAGACTTATTTAAATTCTCATAAAACTTACCAACGAGAAGGAACCCCTAGATAAATGCAGCCGATACCGGCGGGGATAAAAGTTTCTCACTCCTCGAGGGCGAAAAAAAAACTCCGCCAAAACAGCCATTACGTGGTTTTCTCCCTCGAAACATCGGCCGGTCGCAAATGATAGTACGAACACGGGAAGCGTCTTCTTTTAATATGTTTACCGCTATACGGCTGTTCTTTCCAATATATCAAAATTTACTGGATATTAGCCTACCCTCCGGTGACAAAAAAGTGGAAAAAATTGCACGATATATGATGAAAGTGGCGGAGTTACTTTAATAATAAATAGTACTGTGATACAACTTGGGGTAGCGGTAATGTTACTTGAGTTATGGACGCATTAAACGTATATAGAGGGAAAAGTTGTACGCACATAAAAATAAGCACAGTCAGGGATAAATAAACTTACTCATCGCTGATGGTACATGTAAATTTGACTCACGTCTTAAAAAGAGAACACAGAATCAATGCTGAAATGAGCTTTATACAATCCCAATTGCTTATTCAAATTGATCAGTGGACTGTTTTGAAATGTAATAATTCTAATTTGTTAATTAATCGTTCTAACTTATGTTGTTACAAACAAATAACACACTTCTTGGAAATACGCTTAGTTTTGAAAATTACTTTATTTAAGTAGACACCATTTTGATCTTCACAATGGACCATTTTGATCTTCCTAAGGTCTATGCCATCAGCTGCAATGCAGAGTTTGTATGTGATGTTGAGCGAACAAGGGTCTGTATGATGTTGCACTAGATAGTTTGTACAATGATGTTACAGTGGCTTGTTGTTTAACGAATGCTGTTTGCGCTTCAGTAAATGTGCCCATAGTAAAATTCTGTGTGCTGCATCACCAGAGAATAGAATAGGGCAAAGTAAACTGATTTGGATACTTCAAATGTTTGCTACTCTGCATATTGCCTGTACGCCGGAAAAAGTTTGTTGCAGAACAGTTGCATGCGATGCGTGAAGGTGATTTGCTTTGCGAGATATATGCAAATGGAACCACCACACACCATACCAAAGGCTTTGTTGTTAATATAACATTTTTGGTCTTTAATTTGTATATCAGGACCTCTTTACACCCACACCATTAGCTTCCCTTTCTCAGTTCTTGCCTACTACTGTTTCTGGACGAGATAGTATTATCAGCAAAAAAACAAGTTTTCCCGTTTATTATATCATTTGGGATATCGTTCATATAAATTAACCGAAGAACCATTGACGGCCCGAACATTGATCCTTGAGGAGCATCTTTAGTCGGGGAAGCTACCTGCGATTGCTCTCTGTTACCTACAGTGTAGGTAAGAACTCGTTAGCCAATTAGCTATTCCTCTTATTCCAGTGCCACAAATTTTGCAGCAATACTCGATGGTCACCAAGGACAAAGGCTCTGCTCACGTCGCAACATATAGAGCTTCCTATTTGCTATCGAAGGTCTCTGCAATTTGTGCCAAAATTTACTCCACGGGGGTTGTGATCGATTTTGAGGTACTATAGTCTTGCTGCTCTTACGAGGAAATTGTATTTGTTGATACAATCCAACAACCTGTTCTTGGGTGCTACTTCTAATACTCACAAAGCGTTGGTACTATCCCTATTGGACGGTAGTTGATTGGCGCACTATATCGTTTCTTATAAACAGGAATGATTTGAGAGTTCTCCGAAATTATTTTTCTTCTAAAAATTTGCACTAAGGCTTCCAGTGCCAGGTAAGCTCGATGGGCAGTGGTACCAACTTGCTGCCATCTTACTTTTGATGTGTTCTTGGCTACAGGACGCAAGAAATTCTCCATCATGTCTCGATACCTTGCCCCTGTGGCGGTTAGTGCATCTTCTTACCTCATTCAAAGTATTCCAAACTGCCGGAATAACTTAGGTATCGCTTGTTTAGATGGTTATTGTCTGGCTTCGAAATGACAAGTGTCTGGGTTAGCACGATTGATCGTGGATTTTTAGGTAAAATATAATAATAATTAACGATTTCCTTGAATTATGCCTTAAAGACCCGAAAGAAGTTTTCTGAAATTAACTAAATGTAGAAACTTATTAAAATTTTGAACGGTCTAGGCACTTTTAAGCCAGCATGTACATATTGAATAAGCCTACTATTCAACTAGTGTTCCGTATGATTTACGTACGTCGCATACCACTGTGGAATTAAGAAGGATTAAAGTCGAAAAAATGACGTCTATTACTTGAGAAAAGCGACAGTACCTCGTTGCATCTTAGTAATTCGTTGGCAGCCGGTGCACGCATAACTACCGCTGCCTCGTATACATCTTGTCATAATTAACAAAGACAAGTGTCCACGTCCAAGGCGCAGATAACTCGCCGCCGATATTACATATTGAATTCGACGGCCCGCGAGGATGAATTACAGATGCCGCTCGATCTCAGATTCCCAGATAACAGGAAGATTAAGATGTCCCGGCTCCTTTTGGCCGATCTCCGCTCTCTTAAATGGATTATTTCAGATCCCGGTACGATGGTTCTGCTTTACGTGCGCGACATATAATATCACCGCGCGGGCTCTTTCATATTTTCTACTTTTTTGTCGTATCCGTTCGCGTTCTTCCATCACGATTGTTCACGTTAACAGTCCGGGCTTTTGATACATGTATCGGACGATCGTGAGCGCTTCTAATATGGTTTCGGGGTAAGATGAATTTGAATCAAATCTCGGTAAGTTGTCAGAAGGATAGTCGGAAGGATTACGTCGATAATCTCATTATAACTTGATGGAGGTCATTAATATGGGAACAAAAAACCTTAGAAACACCTTGGTTGTAAGTATTCTTCGGATAACGCTACAAAGCATAACAAGAAACATGTAACATGTAACATATAACATGTAACACGTAACACGCAACAGGTAAGACGTAACATGTAATAAATTCCAAAAATATTTTATAATATTCCTATACGATTACCTAAAGCATATACCGCGTGTTTACTAAACATATGCCAAAAAGTACAAGAGATGATTATTTGGTTATTTTAACATTATCTGGTCCTTTGATGATTTTCAAAAGGCCGCTTTATTTCGAAGATACAGGGCGATAAAGGTTTTTTGGCGAAAATAATCTTTTATTTATCTAACATTACATGGTTTTTAATCTACAAATACAGTTGAAAATGACTATTACTATTGAGTTGACTATTGAACTCTTTTAGAAACACCGGAGTTGCTTCTTATTGCATTACACCCATCAATTATCCCATTTCCCAAATCTTCTGCATTGTCTACTGGAGTAGTGTATACTAAGTTTTATATGTTACTTAAAAAATCGCGAATAAAACCATATTTGGATCCGCTGATGCACCATATTCCATATACCACATTACGTTTCGCGTTGTCAATGGTATACCCTCTAGAATAGCAGGTAGCAAGTGTTCCAAGAAATTGCGGTGTAGTCTTCTTTGTAGAAAAACCCACCAATCCAACCAAAACGTTCAGTGAAAACTGATTGAGCATGCTGATTTGGTTGTTACCAGCGAATAATTCTTCTTTGTGTGTGGTTCTCGTTTAAATTTGCCTTTTTTCACTTCTAATGTCTCTAACAGATCAGCTCTGGATTAAAAAAAAAGCTTTGAAATCATTTAGCGATGGTAATTATCTTGGATCTTATGCTCTGCCCATTCGCGTGCTGTTACTTTGTCCAATTTCTGTGTCATCATATAAATTTCTAGTGTATCCCAATGCTCGGTGGGTTGGCCTAAATTGGTTAATGATCGTAAATGTTTAGATATGTTATCAATTAAATCATGAATATCTGTAGCGGATTCTTTTGTTAACGTTTGCAACTCAAACAAGACCTTCACATGATTTCTAACTAACAATGCTTCATTGGTATACCGTTCGACAAGTATATCCCATGCGGTCTGGTAGCTGTGCGCGGAAAATTCTATGCTGCGAATAACTTAGCTTGCTCCACCATCTAATGCTGATCGCACGTAATGAAACTTTTGTATGGCGTCCAATACTTCGTTATTGTTAATTAATGATTAAAAAGTGTCTCTAAATTCCAACCACTGTTCGTAATTACCATTGAATTTTGGTAAATGAATTTGCAGTAACCAAGTTTTGCGGAATTCGACTGAATTGATGATGTTTCATCGTCGTTAGTACTTGTTTTACTGTTTACCCACTGTGGCGGTTTAGTAATTGTATCTCATCAAATTCATTCTCAATAGTTAGTAATTCATCATATCGTACTTCCAATTCAGGGAGTTTTGTGTCTGTTATATTTTCTACAGCTGATAAATTACTAAGGAACCCCTTGAAATGTGTCAGTTTTCACTTAGCTACAGCACGCTTTCTAATATTGCTTGTTTCAGACATGATTCGATGTAGCAGTACTTACAATATAATAGATAATTCTTGAATAAATGCAAAAGAAAGATAAATGAATAAGGATAATGGTGCACTCACAATTGGCTTGCCTGTTGTATAGTTGTAAAACCTCTGGGCTGTTTGCCGCTCCAAAATACCGATGTCTGTAAATTCTATACACAAACACAACTAATGCCGATGATCCAGCTCGAAGGACCAAATTTTTATGATGTAAATAATTTTAATGTTTACTTTTCTTTGTATTTGTATTGATTCACCAAAAATGTTAAGTTTATTACATCTGTCATAATAATTCAATAACAAAAACTAATCCTACTACGATACAAAATATTTACGACACTGATTTCTAAGGTAATCTTCACGTAACTCATATGAGGTTTCTTTATTACATTTCTTTCTCACAGGGTTATTGCAAAAATATTGCTTGCATTTCTTGAGAATTTTGCTTCGTCGGTAAAAAGAATCATCGCCAGTACTCGTAGGAGCTGAACCAATGTTTGTGGAAGCCATTGATAAAATTCTACACGCTGGAGAATGCGGTTGTGTGTTGAATCTAGTATCGGCACAACAACTTCTGTTTTAAAATTTTCCATATAGTAATATTACTTAAAATCAAATCGGCAAGAACAGTTTTTCTAGTAGAGGTATCTGCATATTTCTTTACCACGTTCAGCACATTTGCTTCTAGTGGTATCGTTCCCACTATCATTGACTTTCCTGGTACCCCATTCCGCTTAAATGTGCCTGTTTCTCTAAGACGTTAATAAATACTTCGGAAAATTTTTCGATAGAGAACATGACAGTTTGTATAGCCTTTCATGATAGAGAATCTCAATGACGAAACTATTAAAGAAAGAAATTAAAGATGAAATCTAATTACACACCTGTCAATGCCAGGAAATGTCAAGAGAAGTATTCAAGGACATATAACATCAACCTACAACTAGATGTGAGTGCATAAAGCAGCTGTTTTCAGTAACTAGAATGTTGTGTTTATTGTTTTTTGTCGAAAAATACTTTAACGCTCTGTAATTTATAAACAAAACGGCTTTCTGAAAATCATTAACGGGTAAAATATTGTTAATATAGCTAAAATAATCACTGCTTCAATTTTTGTCGTAAGTTTAGTAAACGCTCGGTATATGTCCGCTTCTACTGCCACTTATTGTATGTTATTATTTTTAACTAGTTATCTGACACAATATCGTTTGCCAAGACATTCCGTAATTTTTAAACGAATTACTCTACACGAAGTTGTCGAGTTGGCAAGGAACCATGTTATTTATGGTTTCCGAATGTATGCGCTATCACAACCGGCTTATTTCCCTCAAGAGTTGCAGTCAGATGCAACACACATATTAGATAAAACCGTTAACTTGGTCCTATTCTATACATACAATACAAGCCACCAATTGTTTCACCACCATTCATTCCCAATTTTACGAATACAACCGAATTGTCGGATAAAACAAACGTTACATT
>JARFOC010017671.1:0-10344 GCA_031763485.1 Osmoderma eremita
TCCTTTGGGTTGGTTTGGAATGTTGATAACCAACTCAAGGATCTACCGTTTTGGTAAACGGTCCGGTTTTCTAGTTACATTACTAAAACATGTCTCAGTTATGTATCGGAGTGTATGTTCGTAGAAGGAAGCATTGAGATTGTGGTAGTGTATGTGTTATAGTGTCAAAGAAAAAGAACAAGTCGTATGAATTAAGGTGAAAAGGACAAAATTATTCGTGAAAAAAGTAAAAAACAAAATGGAGGCAGAAGAATCTAGAAAAGATTATGAAGAAAAAACAATAATTCAAATGAACAGTGTTTACCAACCAGTAGAAAAGATGAATTATGAAAGTAACCTAGCCACAAATTGGGACAGGTTCGAATTATACTGTGATGCATTCTGTAAAGAAAATACTACAGAAAACAAAAAAGTTGCATTGTTTTTACATAGTATAGGAGATGAAGGTTATGAAATATTCACATCATTCAACATGAATGAAGAAGACAGAAAATATTACAAAAGATTATACGAACATTTGATGATCATTCTTTGCCAAAAATAAATGTTACATGTGAAAGATATATATTTTTTAGTAGACGACAAAAAGAAACTACAACGATAGAACAATATATATATACTAAAAAATATAAGTAATACCTGTAAATTTGGAGAGTTAAGAGACGAACTGGTAAAAGATGTATTTGTTAGTGGCTTAAATGATAAGGAAACAACAGAATCTTTATTAAGAATTCTTGAATTAGCAATCGATAAGGCTATGGAAGTTTACAGAATAAGAAGAAGAACAAGTAAAAAAGATACATAATGATGTCAAAACAGCTGATTTTGTAAAGGGAAGGGAAAACAGAAGTGAGAAGAAAGAAAAGAAAACAGAAAAAAAGACTCTGCAAAATGTGGCGGTGTACATGGCTATGGCAGGTGTCTAGCTTTGGGAAGGAAATGTAACAAATGTGGAGGCATCAACCGTTTTGCAAAAATGTGTAGAACAAAGCAGAAAGGAACTGCGCACAGTAACAGAAGAGAAAGAGTTAATCTCGTAAACGAAGAACAAGAAAATTATGTTATCTATTCAATAAAAACTGTAAGTATTGCGTCAAAAAATGTATGGTATACCGAATTAAAAATAAATAAAGTAAGTTTAGAAATATTATAGAGGTAGGTAGAAGATAAGATAACATTAGAAGTTAGTTTAGTTAAATATTAGATTGTAAGAAATAATGTATCTTAGGAGGGGGATGTTATAATATAAGAGGCGGCATACATTGTTTGCATATAGCGCACTACATGAACAGTAAGCATCACATTGTATCACGAACAAGAGTAACATGTATATAAATAAAGAGCAGCCGCAAACATTTGTATTGTATTTAAAAAGAATATATAAACAAAACACTATGTATGCAAATAAGTAACCCGTTTAACAGATAAACAAACGTTAAAGAATAAAGAATATAATAATTAGAGACATTTGTCTGAAATAAGTAAGCAATAAAATATATAGGACTATCCTAAATATAAATTTGTATTTTTGTAAAAATAATCTTATAAGAAATCAAAGAAAAATATATTCAAGTAACTAGGTAATAACAACTAATTATTATCGACTACTAAAGGAAAAAGCAAGATTTAACGATGCATGCCAGATTTATTACTGACTGCCGCTTGCTTTACAACCATAATCTGGAGAAGCGAGAAGCGTTCCTATTTAAGGTTGTTGACTTTCCGATAGTGTATATGCATATTTATTAATTATTATACATATTTTGTAAGGACAACAGATTTCGGTTATGGTTTAAAATCCAGATTCACACACATTTTTTGAACACATTCTGAGAAATTTTCTATTGAAACAGGAAACTTGGTTACAAAAAAAAAAGGCAAAACCATGTGTGTACAAACTCTGATTATGTTTACGTCACTACAGAATAAAGCCTAAGCATTTACGGCCAAAAACAACTAGAAGCAATAAATTAGAGATAGTATAGGCTTTTCTGGACTGGCACGAAATTAACATTGACTACCAGACTTAACAAATAACGCAGGAGCAATTATATTGCCTATATAATCATCATCTATAATTGTACGATGCCTACTAAAAGAGCTATCATCCTGGATTTGTTTTATAAATTATTAAAGGGCAATCAACTGACATTTATAGTAAAAAAATGTCCCAAAATAAAATTTATTTTGGATATTGGCTATATGCATAATAATGGTCCTAAATAAAATTAAGGTAATATAACTATCATGAGAGTTTACAACTTATTAATTGCATACTTACACAAAGAAGATGTTATTAATTGATCATAGAATTTCCCACAAGAATTCTGTCGACGTACCTGAAACAAAATAAAACAACCTTAGCTAAATCTCTGTTTAAAAATAATTATAAAAACACAATAATAAGCTGCTTTCTGTCATATGTACATAATTTATGTTGTCGCAAATATTGAATGAGGTTTTAGCTGCACGTTAATCATGTGCATACATAACACATTAATTTTATAATTTTCTCTGGACGCCAGGCATTTATTGTTGTATACAAATATCGGCGAGTTTTAACACATTCACTTGCTAAAAATAAAATATCCATTAGCTTGTTAACATTGAATTAGATATACGATATGCGATAAAATCGACAATCATCGCTTTGCTGTGAGTTTGATATTATAGTCCAGATAAGATTCATTGTATATACATATGTATAATGTGTATGTAATTGTTCTAGCACTATAGCATACATGCAGATATGAGCGTTTATTATAGTATAATGCGTGAAGAAGCCCACTAATTATAAAATATTTATATTCTGATACACAGTATCTGGAATTCCACTCCATAAATTGATTTAATAAATTCTCTAATGGCTCCCTTCCTGAAACAAGTCCCGAATGCCGAATGTATTAGTGATACCATCCCACAGTCCTTACAATTCTTCACGAATTTATATTCTTGAATAATATTTAGCAAGTATGTATATTAGATAATTTTTTTCTGATTCGCATAAATAAATAAAAGTGGGAAAATTAGAACATGTTACATAAATATACAGTTCCTTGAAATATTAGGAATTATGAATAGATTAATGGATTTAAAATCTGCGGAATTTTTTATACGCAAGTCATCAAAATAACACGTGCTAAGATCATTTTTTAGCCCAAAACAACTAAGATACAATGAAAAGGACTTTGGATACATTGGATAATTGCAATTAATCACACATAAGCTGTGTCGATTATATGATACTATAGATAGAAACAAATTGTTTTATCACATAACGTTGGCTAATTAGAACACCGTTACATCAGGATAGAAGAATGTTGTTAATAGCACTCGTTGAATCAAGACAAAAGTATCTCCACTTAGCATATAATTTACAATTACGAAAAACTCTGTAAAAGCAATGAACAAATACGGAATATTCAGAATAAAGAAGAAAATAAATTCCCAAGATATGTATGGCGCAACACCTCTAACGAAGCTTCCCCGCTTCCATAAGGAAGCTTTCCAAATCCTCTACGGCTGGATCAGGACCAAATCAATTTTTTTCTATCTTCGTTAATCGTCCTCCATATTGTTCTTATTCCCGCTTTTCTTAAGTCTTCTTCTACTTCGTCCTTCCTTCGTCGTTAGTCTTTGGTGTTCCCCGTGCTCTCTTTCCTCCCAATTGGCATTCTGTTATTGCTTGCATTGCTCCTCTGGTCTTTGTGTCCCAACCATTTCACTCCTTGCACTTTTATAACTCCTACCACTGTTTCCCCCTCGGTTCGTTCATCTCCTATATAATCCATTTTCTATTATTCCCGCAATCATACTTATTATTTTTCTCTCTTGCATTTTCTCGCTCTTTTGTTAACGTCATTGTCTCCGCCGCATAGGTTAAAATAGGCCTTAGTAACGTTTTATACATCTTTATTTTTGTTTTCTTAGTAAGTTGTTTGTTTGTGTATGTCTTTTTATTCACGTAAAATGTTCCATCCATTTGCTATACCTTTTCTTTTATTTCTTGAAGGTTGTCCTGTCCTGCTTATGTTCACTCGCTTGGGACATGCATTCCCAAGATTGGGCGATATTTTGGTGCAAAACCAAACGCTATGGGAAAAGTGCCTTGAGAATGTTTGTAAGACTTTTTAGGATATGTCACAGCAGAAAATTTTATGGCCGAAGTTGCTGAAATCATACGGAACTTGGTTTGTATCACGTTACGAGAAACTTACTTTTTGCATTTACATGGATCAACCTAGGAGTTGTGAGCGACGAACACAGGCGCGTTTTTAAAACATTTTGCGTATGGAAAAGCGATACCAGTGCAATCTGGGTGCAAGCATACTGCCCAACTGCCGTTGGCAACGGATGCATGTACCTTACTATTATATTTCACGTTACATGAGTGACAGAGAAAATCTTGGAAACAAAATATTTGGAATCTGCAGTAAAAACCCTATACGATAAAAATTATGGCGAAAATTCTGTTCCCCAATGTTATTATAGTAAGCTGGTAGATGCGAGCAAAGAGTGCGATAAGAAAATTAGTATCTAGGGCTACGTTAGTGATCTGAAATTATATATCACAACCGAGCAAACGATTTCTGCGCAAAGCAATGGCTCCGATCCTTTACTTTCCCAGTCGTCTTTATGGATGGCGGTGGATTCTATATTAAGCGACGACCTTGATTTTCGCAATTTTATTTTCCATAATTGATCGGCCGCCTCTGGCTTCAAAGTTCGCGATCACGATCCTTATTTATTGATATCGTAACGTAGGATTACGTACGTACTTATGTATTTATGTATGAACACGATACACGCCGTGTGTACCGAAAGATAAAAGTGTGAATTTTATAGTATATACAAACATCTATCTATACGCCAGTATAATTGAATGATTTTCATTTTCGTTACTTATCACGCCGTATTGTGTGTTGATAATTACTTATCGAATGTTTATCTGCCTAAATGTAATGTATGCACGCATGTGTGCATATATAGTATATGAGATACCGTATTATGTAATCGGTAAAGTATGACCACATTATTTAAATTAGGATAATTTTAGAGATATATATACATATGTATATGGTCAATGGTTAGTACTACAGGTGTCGCCAATAGTTCTGAATACTTACTTTATTACTTGATGGTAATCTGAATAACATCTACATTTTTTTTTTCAAATATGCATATGAAATTCAGTTGACATTTTACGAGGGATGCTTTTTATATTTCGGGAATAGGCGTTCCAGGTGCTGCCACCTGACAACTGACGCCTGTATCGTAAATTTCGGTCTTTTTGACAGTATACTTACCTTAGATCATATATATTATATGGATACCGCTATGTTTCCCAACTATGTTTCCAACATATCACAGACATAAAAAAGAATCAGCATTTCTGTCAAACAACGGTTATTCGTATTTTCTTATTCGCACCTGACCACGCGTGGATCACGGCGAGAGATGCGCGCGAAATTTGAATTAAATTTGACATACATCAGAAATAATACCAGTTCTGACGCATAACCTAATTTTTAAATGTCAACAAAAAATACCTCGCTCATACAGATTGATAGACAACAGTAGTTGACATTGACCACAAATTGACAGAAGTCTAACCTAAGTCTAGTGGCACTCTGTCTAATGCCTGTTTAATAAATTGTGAAATCGCATACGTCCCATTATAAATTGCAAGGAAACCGCATGCATTTCCGTTTCCGGTTCCACGTGTGGTCAGATAAGGGATAGCTACATATAATGTTCATAAGCAAGAAAGTAATAGCTCGAAAATCGTAGATGTACATATTGGAAACAGTAACGTATATAGTCTGATATGGTGATAGTGGTATCCATGTAATATATATGATCTAAGATACTTACTCAGAACTTTTTGACGTAGAAGCAACTAAAAAATCATCTTGGCAAAAAAATGGAATTAACTCGCGAACATTTTCGTGTCACTATTTTTTACAATTTTCGACGTGGATTATCTCAACAACAGTGCATCGATGAATATAAATCGGTATTTGGCCAAAAGTATTGTATACCGGTGGTACGCCTAATTCAATCGTGGCCGTGCTTCACTCACTGACGAATTTCGTGAAGGCCGTTCAAAATCAGTTGTTGTTCCGAAAAACATTGATGCGGTGCGTGAACTGATATTGCAAGATCGGCATGTGACTTAGTGTGAGATTGACGTATCCCTGGGTATTAGTGGGACCAGCATACATTCAATGTTGCATCAGCATTTGGTCGTCAAAAAACATTGTTCGCGTTGGATTCCACATAATTTGACAATCGGTCAAAATAGGCTCCTATGGATTGGTCGAACGAAGTGCTCCAAAAATACGATCACGGTACTTCAAAACATGTCTATGACATCGTAACAGGTGACGAATCATAGATCTGTGCCTATGAGCCCGAAAGTAAACGGCAGTCGACTGTATGGGTCTTTCAAAATGACCCAAATCCAACAAAAGTTGTTCGCACACGAAGCACTTCGAAGCAAATGGTCGCCTATTTCTTCAGAAAAACCGGACATGTGGTAGCTGTACCATTGGTGCAACGTCGGACAGTTAATTCTGAATGGTATACAACCATTTGTTTGCCAGAAGTATTCAGAAAAATAAGGGAAACCAACCGCCGAAGACGGATTATTCTCCACCAGGGCAATGCGATCTCTCACACATCAGCTCAAACAAGAGAGTTTTTGGCAACGAAAAAGTTGAATTGATGGGTCATCCGCCGTACAGCCCTGATTTGCCACCCAATGACTTCTTTTTGTTTCCGCACATTACAAGCATTACGTCGTCAAAGTTTTTCGACGGCTGAAGAAGCGGTTGATGCTTTCAAAATGCATATTTTGGAGATACCTTAAATGGGAGTGAAAAAAGTGCTTCGAAAACAGGTTCAAGCGCATGCAAAAGTGTGTCGATCTTCAAGAATATTTTGAAAAACAATAAAGCCATGTACCTATTATGATTAACTTTAGTTTCTGTTTTCAACTCCCGAAATATAAAAGGCATCCCCCGTACTGTACTTTAATCAGGAATGGCTTTTTGCCAATATTTTAGCAGAACATGCAGAATGCCATGCACTATTACAATAAACTAATTTCTTTGTTATGGCTTCAAGCAAAACTATAGTTACATTTAATAGAAGCTAAAACGCCAAGTATATAGGTGCGAATAGTTCATAGTTAATGCCAGTCATTGCACATGCATAATACTCCTTTCAGGCGAGCAATTCCAACGGCATGAAAGATAAATGGAGGTGCAATGATTAGGTTTACGGGGGTAGCGTGACTGAATACCGTCCATCATAAGGCCTTATCAGGTGGAGCTCGCCTTAACGATTATTACGAACGCAGTGGGTAGATCAATAAATGGAATGGTTCATTCAATCTAGCTAGTCATCGTACGGCTTTCGATACCTGAATACGTGACTATGATACCCTAATAGTTCGGGTAAGTAAGTATTTTAAACTTGCATGATTCCGGTAAATGCAAAAATTGTGTTTGATCGCGAATACAAGCGGTCTCGCTTGTTCCTGTCAACGCCTGACGAGCTTAATTTATTCCGGGTTCTTTTGCGGGTGGAAAACGAATTAAGAAGTAATCGCGAAGTCGATTCATATTTAAAGGTTACGATTAAAGATTTAAGAGAGGCTTGGAGGAGTAATTTTCATTTCTAGTTGTTATTTTGTTTGGATATAAATGGAAAGGGTTCATGACATTATAAACGTGCAAAATTTGCGTCGCCATCAGGAATAGCAATCTACAAATGATGGCGACTTTTATTTAAAAGTATTCCAAGCGTACCAATTTAAATTGGAACGTCTACGAAAGCATTTACCTATACATACAAATGGAGCGTTCTGATTTAATCATAGAATTCTAGTTCATCGTTCAAACTGCCCGTACATTAATGAATGTTGTAATAATGGGCATAATATACGGTTTTGCACGTAAAATTTAAGAAAAAAACAATATAAATATTTACTATCTGGCATCCATATTCATTATATTATCCCTATATTCTTGTGTTGTGTGAAAAATTATTCACTTATTGTTTATTTACACAGAGAACATCCTGCTGGTTTAGCGGATATGTAAGAAACTTCTCATTCACAATTACCCTATCATATCACTTTAGCAAAAACCATAATTGGAAACGACAACTATAATAACCAACCACTTACTGTAGCTATAAATCCTGCTAGGAGGAAATACAACATTATTCAAAATGGTCGTCATTACAATCCAAATTCAAATTGACATTATCAGACTCTGGTTCAGAATAGCAAATTCTGTAACTTCTTGTAGAATAGGAATATTGAAATAAGTTTATAAGGACAATGCAATCAACTATAGAGCGGAAAAATAAGAAGTAATCATGCGCAAAAATACAGGGTAGCATGTATTTTAATTTGGAATATTGAAAAAGAAAAGATTTTTTTTATTCCTATTATGCATAATAACTGGTTTATTATTTAAAGTTTAACTATATTATTTAATATATCTTAATTAAGAATTTATTCACAAAGTATGAAATTCATTTATTTAAGCGTCGGGAGCTAACATACCGTCTCAGAAACCGAAACCCCAAACACCTCTCTTTACTGCTAAATTGTTAGTTTCAAGTGTCAGGTTGAGTGAATTCGGTTTCAGCGACCGATGTTAGTATTGGAGTAACACATGGTCGGTGCTACAGACGCATGTTAGCTTCACTGTGGCTGAAAAATACAGAAAATAGGGTACGTTGAAGGTCCTTTTATAAACAGATTTACCGATCCAGTTATGTATCCCATTACGTATTTATCTTTATTTAGATTTGATTTCGAAGCTTCATGGAGTTTTGAAAAAGAACGGGAAAGGCTTCAGCGTCTTTGGGATGAAGCTGAATCTGGAGGTATTGAAGAAGAAGCTTATGATCATGTGGAAATTCAAGACACGAATTCGGCCACAGAACAAGAATTGTCTGATGGGGAGACAGAAGTCGTTGAACCCAAGCTAGGAAGACATCGTGAGACTTGCTTCATATCAAAAGATGAGACTCATTCAATGAGAAACATTGCGGAAAGTGTAAAAATGTCAGAACTCGTGCTGACAACATTATAACGCAACTGCCGGGAGTGAAAGCAGAAGCCAAGCAAAAGCCAGTAGCAGCTGGAATATGGTCCTTGTTTATCACAGATGACATGATAGGAAATATTGTTACACACACTAATATGGAGATTATAAGGAAGCAATATTCAGTAACGAACAGAACCACGAGACCAATGGGCGAAGATGAAATAAAGGCTTTGCTTGGACTGTTTTACATTATCGGTAAAATAAAAAGTAATCACCAAAACATTATCCATTAGAACTACCAATTCAGAACCGTTGTAGGACCGTTCAATCAGTTCTTGCTGGGGAGCAAGTATTTGAAATTCTTAGTAGTTCGAGACATGTGCATCATAATCACAATATTATTTAAATATACTCTGAACAATATTTGTCAAATTATAGGTTAAAAGTATCCATCTTCAATCCTATTGCATGTGTATTAGTTATTATTTATGGTCCCTAATGAAGTAAGGGGTCTAAGGTGCTAATTACACAGGATTATTGCTATAGCATGTTGATTAGCTTATTATTAGTTTCTCTAATGATGTAATTGGCGTTAAATTGACAAAGACCATATTACGAGCTAAGACATATAAATACGACAATTGCGCAAACATGTTTGTAGTAGACTACTGTGCTGGTGCGTGTTAAACAGATTCGTATATAAACATAAGAAACTAGGTTCTTTTTATTTTAATTTCGGGAAAAGTCTAGCTATAATTATAATATACGTGGGTCACTTATTTTTTCTTTTTTTTGTGTAGATGAGTTTAAAAGATACAACTTTTCATAGCAAAATAATTGTGGGAAAGCTATAGGAGAGTCACAGTTCAATAAAATATGTAAGTATACTTTTTAGGTTATGGATACATCTTAAAATAGATATTGCTGCATAAGTGTTGTTTATAATACTTTTCTTGATATTTTAAACACATATATTTAACTTATATTTAATAATAAGCGTTTATGCATTATTTTATGCTGTATATTTTAAATATTTTAGAGCCTTAGAGGGTCTAATAGTGGTCCAATAGTAATGTTCATACGACATATTCTTCTTTCTTGTTTCACCACCAACATTATTTCTGTAAGCACACCTCTAATGTATTTCCTTTTCTTTTATATCTTTTGCGTTTTCATTTGTTCACTGACATTTTGATTAAAAATAAGTATAATAAATAAATAATAATAAAATATATTAACTAGAAACTCTACTAGTACAATATGTAAACTCAAATAA
>JARFOC010017682.1:0-10344 GCA_031763485.1 Osmoderma eremita
AGGTAGGAACTCGTCTTTCCCTTTTTCAGGAGAATCTTCAAATGCAACGGATCTTCCGGGAATAACATTTAACTTCTCATATTATTTTAGTCGCAGATGCTAAATAAGTATATAAGAAAAGCTGTACAAACGCGTGATGGGTGGTCACAAGAAACTTGATTGGAGGCAATTAGAAATGTTGTGATTGGAAATTGAATTTAAAATTCCACGTAAAACCTTGGAACGTCGAATTAAAACAGGAAACTATGAAAAGGGAAACATGGACCCTGGTTGCGTCTTTGGAAAGGAGCATGAAAATCGTCTAACTCGGCCTATTTTAACCATGCACATACGAGGTTTTCCACTAACCAGACACTACTTGGGGACTATTGCCTATCATTTCGCTCAACAGTTAAAAATCAATTACAAATTTAGGAACGAAAGGGAAAAAGGACTGGCTTAGCTGGTTTTTAACCCGACATTCGCAGATTAGTATTCGTAAATCCGAAGGTGTCTCCATAGCTAGAGCAAAAGCAATGAACCGAAAAGAAGGAGAAGAATATTTTACTTTGTCGGAAACAACGATGGAAAAAAACTCTCTAATTGACAAACCGGCAAACATTTTTGATATTGATTAAACTTATCTCCCGCTAAACAATAGACCAGGCGTTGTACTCGCAAAAAGGCTCCAAAACTGATTCTGCGGTAACGTCTACAGAAAGAGGAGAAATTGTTACATTAGTTGTTTGTTGTAATGCAGAAGGCAAATTTTTACCACCTGTTGTGATAAAGAAAGAAAGAAATAAAATAAAAAGAGTGGGTAAATGGCATGTCACCTGTTACGTATGGCACAAAAATCCACCTATATCAACGCGACTATATTTTTCAGTCCCATTAATGCTTGACGAACATGGCTCCCACGTCAATTCTGTCAAAATGTTGGAATTTTCAGAGTCAAATGGAATCATAATATTATGTTTGCCTAGCCAAATCACTCACTATCTGTGGCCTTTAGACAGAAGATTTGTTAAACTTTTGAAGGCACATTTTTACGAATCGTGTCGTCTGTGGCCCAGAGATCATGCCGGGTGGGGAGAGGACCATAGACATACTAAGAAAAGCTGTGGATTGTATCCAATGTATCAACTGCATGTATTGGTTACATGAAAGTTCTACGTCTTACGGCGACTTCTGCCAGAAGTGTGGAAAACTTGACCATAAGTCAAAAGTAGTCAGAAGTAATTAAAATTTTTTGTGGCAATATTCCCCGAAGACACGGGAAAGATGGCCATAGGCATTATTTCTTAGAAATTTCTATTAAGTATGTTTCATTTTCTTTTTAAATGGATTATTTTATTTTGTTACTTTTGTTATACCTTTACGTGACGAATAAATACTTTTGAGAAACATTCATTGTAGGTGATTTTTTAGCCATTGGAAGGACTATGGCCATCTATCCCGGATTTATCCCATTACTCCGAACAGAAGCCACGAAGATCAAAAAGAACTTTTGCTCTAAGGTTAACAAAATATAGTACTCTTATATGATACTCTTTACTCAAGTAACAAACACAAAATTAATAAAAATCAATTAATACACATAAATGTGTCCGTCATAATTCTGGCTTTATATTATGCAAACACCTAGTTCGTTTAAGTTTTAGATTTTACCATTCCCATAAAATTTATAACCTCTGCCTAAAATATAAACGTGTCTCATTTGAATCGCCTTTAACTTGCGCATCTATAGGAAATCACGATGAATGCATTCCTAAAGAAGACAGAAATTGACAGGTAGATATATTTTTCTATCGAACGCCAATTTCAGAAAGAGAATGTTATAAAATATTTCTAGGGAAATAATAAACAAGGTAGGTAATATAAATGAAATTGCAAGCTGAGTATTTGCCTTAATTTCTCTATTATAAAACTTTCACAAATAATTATTACGAAGAATACATCCGCAAGGAAAGTCACAAATTGACATAAGAATACGTTTTGTTCAGGTAAATATATTTTTGCTTCGGAAGCTAAATTCAGGAAGGAAGTGTATTGAAATATTTCTAGGAACACAAGCAATTTCCTAGCAAAGAAAATACATGATAAATATTAAATTGCAAGCTGGATATCGACGCCAATTTTTCCATTATGAACTTTCACAACCTCTATTGTTTCCTGGCATAAACGTTCAAGGACAATAGGAGTTGGTTTATTTCTTGTATACATTACGTATCTATTATTACGCCACAATACACACACACGAAGAACAAGCAAGCAATTCACATGAACTGGTAATTTCACGCCTTGAATTAATAAAAGACAAAGAGGGGATTATGTAGCAGCGTCGCGATACGGCGATGGGCCGAAGACACCCTCCATATATCAAGGGCCGTTACATATTTAAAACTAGCGACCGTCAACAGAATATAAAAGTGTGCCGGTGTTTTCGCCCCCTGAATAATACATAGCAGTTATCTTTGTTTATGCCCTACCTGAAAATGTTCATTTTATTAAGGTTGTGTGTGCGTGGGGGTGGAAACCGCTCGAGACGTATAAAAGTGAAAAGCGTCCAGTGTACGAAATTACTTCAAAACACACGAGCATACGCACACACGCACACATAGGGAGAAATGCAACCAGGCACATTTTGTTGTAAGTGATTATCTCGTATACTATATACAATGCCGGGAATAATTGTTAGCTCTGATTTGCTTTTGAGGCTGTTTGAAATTGTTGATTTTGTCTGTTTTGTACTGTGATAAACTAAATATTGGTACACGCACCTCCGCAGAGAGAGAGGAATAGAGAAGTATAAAGTAAACCTAACAACATCGAGGATTTAAAAATTAGTATTATGGCGGCAATAAGAAGTATCAGACCCTTAGATCATATATATTACATGAATACCGCTATCACCATATCAGACTATATAAGAAAACTTGGTTTTATATGTTTAATAGAAGTTGTTGAAATGTGACGACATTCATTTTGAATTAATATTTTAACATCACCGCAGATGATGTAAACCTAAAATCCATTGTTTGTTAACATCATTTTCAAGATGACAATTATTAAAATAGTAAAAAATAAAAAAATACCCTTACCACCTCGATGAGTAAAGAACTCCTGGATACGTATTTCGGTAACTAAGTTGCCATCCTCAGCAGAATCTACGAAGGAAGATAATGTTAGACGTTGCACTCTGGGAGTTTTGCACCACACAGAACACCACTTGAATAACACTGACTCAGTGTTACACCACTTGAATAATATCACATAACATATCACGTGAATTGTCTCTTTTATTTGTTGGTGCCAGTGCGTCGGTTTGGTTATCCACTTTGAAAGTGTTATCCTGCTGTAAATATTGTTCTGAATATCCTGGAGAACAGTGATACCCATTATTATCTGTTCATCTGACTTTTCTTCTAGGAAAGGAAATCTGCTGCTATGATATATCTCTTCGCGCAAGTAGAAGCTGCATTTGCCAAACTTTTATTTAGCATATTGTAATAATCTTAAACATAACTGGTGTTAATTACTGATATGAAATTAATAATTTAGTGACATCTTACCTAATTGTTTATGGTACAATTTATATTTAACAATTTCAATATTAATTTGTACTTGGAATTCATTATTTCAACTCCTACGACTATAAACGTGTTGACACTATACATTTATCTATGGTTGACATACAAAAAAATAGGTTATGCATGAGTGTACTATATCAAATTTAATTCAAATTTCGCGCGCTTCTCACTCCATGGCCCACGCGTGGTCACCTGCAAATAAGAAAATATCAATAACCGTTGTTAGACAGAAATGCTGTTTCTTTTATGTCTGTGATATGTTGGAAATATATTTGGGAAACATAGCGGTATCCATGTAATATATATGATCTAGGTTCAGACCTCACATAGGGTTCAAACTTAAATTGTGATGTGGTACGAAATGTGTACAGGTGCTAATGGAGGACATTTTGATCACTTACTTAATTAAGTTGCAATGGAGTTGTTTGCTTTTGTTTACTCCCTTGTGTTTTTGCTCAACTTTATATCATTTTTTTTCATATTTCTTCTTTAATCTTAGATTATTATTTCCATTATAAAATATTTTCAAAGCCTGGTTGATTATTTTCCTAATTATTGGAAACAATAATTCCTTATTTCGCTATAAATCAACCTAAAACAGATAGCCATACCAAATATTATAGGAACGAAATCAGAACAAGAATAAACATTTAAATGACACCCTGACCAACTATGACTTCCATTCCAAAATAAATAGTGCCATGGATTTTTAAATGACGTTATTGGATGCTACATAAAAAACTGTCTAGAAACAGTTTTACCTGTATTTTATCTTTAAGGGTTCTGAACATATTTGGTGTTGAAGTTTTGTAAGTTTTAAAATTTTCTTAAATATCTCGCGAACCTTGCACTGGATATCAAATGTCACACTAGCATCAACTATTAGTCCATTTTCTAAGCAACTTAGTGCATTTAACCGATTCTGTATCTTTAATATTAAGAAAGTTACCCATATACGGAGATAGAAAATCGGCCGTGAGTATTAGTGGAGATTTTTATTCAGGGAATTTAAAATATTTTTTATACCATTGTTATAAACGTTACAATGTTTAGTCACTTTGTCTATAAACAGTGCGAATGATATTGGGATCATAACATCATCTTGTTGTTCTGGAAGCATCAGATTTCATGTTTCCAATCATGAGATAATTTATGTTTTCGTTATATAAACTCTTTACCGTTTCTACCAGTTCATGCTCGTGACGTCTCCACTCTAGGATTTCCCATGTTATGCACCTCTGTACTCTGGCGAGAGCTTTGTCGGCATACAAAACATGTTGTTGAGAAAAATTTTAACTAACTCATACTATCGGGAATCCCATACACGATAAAATAGTTTAGTAAATTCGGTACATATGTTTCAAGAGCACGTGGTCTCCCATTGTCAACCAAGTCCCGAATTCCAGACTGGGATGGCGATGGGAGCCCACGTGCTCTTGAAGTGGTACTAGTAATACCAGCGCACAATCATTGCAATTCTTCACGATTTATGCTTTTTTAACATTTTGGCATTGAATATTTCGTTATATAGCTTAATTAACAAATTTATAACAATTATTTAGAGATATGTTCATTTGTTACTAGAAAAAATAAAATCTCTTGTGTGCATTGGTGATGGCATAACTATGCCTAATAATTAAATTACAATTAAAGTTTTTTCTTAATACGACTGTTTCATTTTAATCATTCGAAAATCAAACTGGAAAAATTATCCAAAACCTTTAAAAATTACATTACCTCAACAATTATCCACGATATTGTAAACACAAAGGGCGTCCCGTGTACTTTTTGGTGTATTTATGCCCCTACTAGAGATCGTGCGGGTACCTTTGTACCCGCGCCAATAGCCCTTAGCTAGTTGCTGTGTACGCTTCACTCGCTCACTCACCCTCGTGCGAAAGCCCCAACGCCGCCGTGGCATTGGATCGATGGCTGACATAAAATCTTAAATTATGGAGCGCCGCCGGCACGCTAAACTCGATCAAGTATGTAAGGCCGGCGAATTGTTTGGCTTAGTTATTGTTTCGAATATTCAATCAGTATACTACAACCGTGCTACCCGACGGCGGGGCCGTGTTAAATCTATGATTCTGCCCGCTACGTTGGTGCTGGGGCATACGGTTGCATTTTTAAAAAGATTTTCGGAAGATTGACGAGGAATAACAATGAGAGTTTGGGATAAAGCAAGGACAACGTTTAGGATAGGATTTGAGAGCCTGAGTGCTAGCAGAAACGGTATTCATATATGATTTAAACGGTTCTAGGATTATTTCTCCCAGCAAATCTTCACATCTGATTAAGTCAATTACATATCGTGAGTTTGGAAGCGACCTGGCTATGGGCATTACTGTGGAATAAGATGAAATTATCGTAAGAACTTCGTTAGGTAAAAAGGAGCAGCATAGAAAGAGTTTGGCCTGTGAGCAGGAGGGTAGAGGAAGAGAGGTGCAGTTCAATAGTTGAATAGAGTACCCCATAGTTTAAACGAACCGTATACATCTGTCATACTGCTGACAGTCATACTCCTCACCTCGGAATATGACGGTTATGCCTGTTGGCTAGTGATGGTTCTTACATAGAAATAAAATAATACGATACGGTGACTTAAAATAGTAAACATCTACGAAGGAAAATAATGATAGACGTAGTGTTCTAAGAGATATACACCACACAGAACACTACTTGAATAACACTGTTATTCAAGACAACATTATTTTTCTTCGTAGATTCTGCTGAAGATGGTGTATCTGATTCGGGTGGCCGCTGGACAGTGGCGCATAACGTACTCTACTGTTTGTTCGTCCTCCATACAAAGCCGGCATTCGGTTTCTTCCAATAACCAGGTTTTGTGCAGATATTTTCTGAGTCTGCAGTGATCTGTAAATATAGAAGTAGACTCTTTCTCGGTCAAGTTTTAGTAATTCTCCAGTTGTGACATGATTGGGTGAAATGCACTCTTCCGCATGTACCAAACCAAGGGAATTGCTCCAAAATTGCAGCACTTTGTGTTTAACAGGAAACAAATTTGTCGTTTGGCTATGGAATTTGACATGCCAATTGTCGGATTTGTACCCTGGAAGCACCCCGCGGCAACCTCTTTTGCAAGGGTTAATTTGTTAGACGCCCCTATTGTATTTAGAATAGTTTTGCAGCTCCAGATCAGTTTAGAGTGGCATTTGTGCACATCCAATACTTCCAATACAGCCCGACTGCCACTGAAATTTTTTATTGATTTGTGTTTGAAGTTTTTGTTCAAAATCTCCCTTTCACACATCTCAATGCCATAAATTTCAGCCTGTTGCATGTTGCCCGAGATTGTAGTGGTTAGGGCTTTTCATTTTTGCTCAGGAATACTTACATTAAAACAAGAATATTTTTTATTCCTAACGTAACCTGTCTTTTTTTATATTATTTAATCAAGCTGTATTTGGTTTCCGTATTGTTTGCATTAACAATTCTCCCATATTATTTTCATTGCGAGATTTATAATAAGCAATTATTTATGTTGTTAAGTACTAGTTCAGAATTGCCATTAGTTACCTTTGCAATATTTTCCTTTTTCGGTATTTTTCTGTACATCTGAATTTGGTTACATTTGGTTTGCATTGACACAATTGGTCTTTTCTGAAATTAGTAACATTTTGACTTACACCATTAGTGATTCCGGTGTGTTGTGGTTGTTTGTTTACTTTTCCAGTTAGGATATTTTCTGGTATCAGATTATTTTCATTTATTGACAAATTTTCTTGGTAAGGTATCATTAATTTAAAGTTTCGATTTGTTTATGAAAGTTCTACCCAAGTTTCTTTTCACAAGTAACATCTTATCATCGGAAGACGTTTCTTTGATTCGTGTTAGTTCTTCGTAGTCTGCATCCTCAATGACATATTCCATTGTATAGCGTTATGAATTTTCAAGTAATTTGTTGTTGGACTTTATAATAATATAATTTGGTGTTGCTTTTTTGCTATAGGAAAATGTCAAAAAGAGTTATTCTGCGGTTATACAGATTATTTTCTTATGAATTTTAGGTTAGGTAAGAGATCAAGCGAGGACTATAAAATATGTTGTTTAGGCTCTCCACTCGAATACGCTATTCAAAATTAAAGATTACGGTTGTAATCGAACGGTACGAATAAAAGATTTTTATTTTACAAATTTCAATACCATAGAAATTTTAAATGTCGGCTCAGTTTTGGCAAGGTTTTAATTTGAAGTTGTTAAATTAGCATTTATATATTGTAAAAAGGAGTTGTGGATGGGTTTTAAAGTGGAGAGAAAGCCCATAGTAAGGAGACACGAGCTATCAAGCGGAACGTCAGTTTTGACAGTACGTCAAAACTAAATTAAAATAAGTCAGTCAGGTTAGATTACTGACTGGGATAATTCTCAGGAAGCGAGATGTCAGTTTTGACATTAGGAAAAAATAAATGGAATAAAAGTCAGTCAAGAGACAATTCTTGACCTGGCTTTTGGTGTTACTGCGGTTAGAGAGTCAAGTGACATTAATCGACTCGACTGGTTGCGTTATTTAAGTAGAAGTCGTTATCGACCCCGTAATCCCGTAATAAGTCATTAATCCAGAGATATCTGTTCGTGAGTCGGACCGATAAAGAGAGCGAAGACCAGGAAGCGATCAAGGAAGGTTGGCTGTTTTAAACCCCAACTTCCCGTCGAATCTGGTAGCCGCGGCGAAATAGAAGATTGGCATCCGGAGAGCTAAGTCTACAAGCTCCTACATTACTCATTATTCCATTCCGCATTTTTTTATTAATATTCATTTTAACAGTCAAAGGGAGCCCCAAATCTATATTTTATCCATTGTTGCTTAATTTTGTTGTTGTTTTTACCTTTCTTATGTAATAAACTTGTTATCACATTTATCATATGCTACATAAATTACTTTTACTAGAACTGCACGACTTGAGAAGTATAATTACTCATGTTAGACAAACCACTTTAAGTTTATTGTACCGTTACACGGTGTAGCAGGCTAACTACTATAAGACAACTGATACAGAAACTCAATAAGAAATCGTTACATTGATGGATGTTTTATTTTACATGTACTAAAAAACAATCAGAGAAATACAAACAAAATATGTAGTACCTATTTTATTTTCCTTCAGCTGAAATAAATAATTTAAATGAAACATTTGCGCATATCCAATTACCTTTTATATTAAATTATATTCACAAAATTCAATTTATTAAGGGATCAGCAATATTAAGATACAATTCTTGTGGGTGAGCTTTATTAATTTTATAGTAACTTGCTTATTGGTTTTGTATAATTTTAGCTGTACGATTTATGACTTTTCTAGACAAGCTCGCCAATGTCATTTCCAAGAAGGTAAAGTGTTATGAATACAATGTATTCACTGCTGTAGACATTTAGCATATTCTCAAATAATAGGTACATGTCTCCTACTATGAACTAAACATTTTTTGCACAAATGAGATTTTTTAAAACAATAAACCGTTTATTTTGGACAGTGGTTAGTGCAATTATTACGTGAAAATTTGATATTTATTACATCAGGCTTAACCTGTATACTGAAATCTGTTGTTTCAATGAAATAATTATCTATGTATCTCGATTCATGCTTAATTCATCAAATGAAATAAAATCCCAGCGGAGCAACACATAAAATGTATTCATCCTTACGCCGACCAAGCGCAACTTATTTCTACTTCTACCCCCGCTGTTTGGCAACACCGCAGGGATTCGTCCTCCACTTTTTCCCACGTACGTACGCAGCATATGTAATTCTATACCGCGCCTTACCAGAAAACAAACACGGGTATGCAACGTACAAAATACAGAAAGTAAACATCCCCATTTGTGCTTTTAAAGTTTAATATTTCACTTGCATAGTTCCCCTGTATAAGGGCGTACGCGCGTATTTGTACACCGAAATGTATTACCTGCATAAATGATTACGTGAAATTGGGAATATCTTGTTTTTTAAGCGTCCGAATAGAAGTATGAGGTAATAATGTTTTTATATGTTACAGTATTATGATTTGGTTTAAGTGTCGAGGGCGGGAAGTGCGTATAATATTTACGGTAAGGTATTATCATAACAGTAATGCGTAACAGTATTTACGTCAACTTAATATACTTTTATTAAACCGTCAGTAAGTAAAGATAGCAAGGACTGTGGGGCAGCACGATAAACACACTGTTCGGATTACTCCTCCCGCACAAGTATTAATTAATTCGGGACTACACGTATTCCCGAAAAACGTGTCGTCCCGAATTAATTAATACTTGTGCGTCAGTAAGGTCAATTCAATTTGAACTTGAATGCCTTACGTATTACTCTAAACCCAAGGATCAAGATGTCTCTTGATTTCATAACGAATTCTTGGATATTTGCCACATTTGGTTCCCTCAGTATCGTAGATTTTCTCTAAAGATTTCCTTCTCTCCTTATGTTTATTCAAACAAAGAACAAGTTGGTACTAAACAAGCCAGCTGGACCTTCACTTACTGTTGTCAAATTTCTTATTAATGAATTTGGAATGTTAACCTGCCTTTAAAATCTGCCTGCATCTATAAAGAGCCTATACATTTACTGTTAAGCACTTTAACGGCGATGGGTGATGAGTAAAGGCCGGATAATATGCAGTTTGTCTAAATTTGCATATTTGCATAATATATGGATTTTGTATATTATTTGCATATTTTTTAGTAATTCAGCATATTTTAAGTATCCGAGTTTTATTTATTTATTAGATCAAATTTATTATAGGATAGGCATTACTA